>PVKS010006031.1:0-81027 GCA_004027875.1 Aplodontia rufa
ATATGAAGAACTCATAGGAGTCTGGTGATGGGGAAGATGGGGGAACCATTCCAGAAGCCGATGTTATTCCTACACTAGATACCCATTTAACACATGAGTTCTTCTGGGGGTAACTGCAATAGATGAAACCCATAGTAGCTTATCTATGTGTTAGCATTACCCCTGGTTATCAAAGTTTATACACATTGATTGCTACAGTTTTGACAATGTTTCCCCCTCATCTGTATCCTGTATCGCAATATACTTCTAATAAATGTGGGGAAAAAATAAATAAAAAGCTTAAAAGCAAAAAAAAAAAATGACAATTATGACTAGAACTCAATCCTTACCCAGGATTTCCCACCCCCCTGCCTGCTCGCTGGTTTCACACCTCCACTGCATTCTCCCTGATTATTGATATTAATGTATATATACATACATAATACATTTTAATATTAATATTCTAGTTTTAAATGCCAGTAGAAGCATTATTTAGCTTTTCAGGGGAGTAAAATATACCTTATAGAATTTATAGCTCCCTTTTACACTCCTGATCCTCTCCCTGTCCACTCCCTGCCCTCTTCTTACCAAAGTTGGAATAACACATGATCTTGGGCAAATCAATGTTTTTAAGGAGAAAAAAACCCCATAGAAATATGTGCCAAATATTTGAGCATTTCAACAAAAGAGAAAATTCAAATGATCAATAAACATAGGTAGATATACTAAAACGCAAATTCAAAACTACAACCACTATATTGTCAAATGTTAAAATGTCTGACAACACCAAGTCATAAAGCAACAGAAATTTTCATACATTATTATATAATTGGTATAATTTTTGGAAACAATTTAGCATTCTCTACTAAAACTAATAACAGGTATCTTATAAGTTGGCAGTTTTCCATGTGGATGGACTCTCTAAGAAACATATATATGCCCGAATGCCATGAAACACAATATATGCCCGAATGCCATGAAACACATATGCAGATATTCACAGCAATTTTATTTTCAATAGATAAAACTCAAAGCAACCCAGACCCATAAATAACATATTGTATGTGGCTTGTAGACTTTTTATACAATGACATTTATGTAGTAGAATATTTGATAATGGAAGTGAATGCACTAGAGCCATGTGCTACACCACCACAAATGCATTTCAGAGATAAATTGTGGAATAAAAAAATGCAGCCAGAAATGAATAAGTGTATTTATATCAAGTTTAAACACATGAAAAACTAAACTGTGTGCTCCTGTGGGCTAAACCTATAAAGAAAAGCAAGGAAGTTATCGCTTAGAGTTACTGATTATATCTTTGGGAAATCGATGGGGAGATATGATATGGAGGATATCCCAAGTACAGGAAATGTTCCATCTTGTGACTTGCATCCTGTTGCACAGGGTTTCACTTAATTAATATTCATTGTTTAAGATTCATACACTCTTCTGAATGTGTATACATTTCACCAATTTTCTTTATAAACATAGAAAAAGAAAAAGGATTGGGAAGTTTTTCATTGATAATAATTCATGGAAGATTTTACAACTTATGGGGGGGTAACTATTCTTTGAAGATTTGATTAATTAATTTATGCAACTCTATGGACTTAGATGCTTCTTTAAGTGCAATTATTTGACAGCGTCTTATTTTCTATCCTCCACTTGACCTGCTCAAGTATCTACTTCTGGAAAATATCATTTTCATTTTCTAAGAAAGCTATCCTTTAGAGGGATTTTTCAATTGTCTTACCTAATAGTTGTTCAACAAAATATATGGGTTTCAGATTTTACATATATGTGTGAAGTGTTGTCTCTTCTGCCATTCCTCAATATTGATATTTGTATGTAGAATTATATATTTAATATTCTCTCTGTTGATAGGAATTTCTAGTTTTTGCTACTATGCACATTGATGCAAAAATTATCCTTGTATAATCCTATCTTCACTTATTGTGTCTTCATTTTTGTATGTTGTGCCAGATATTTCAATTCATACCCTGGTAATAAATTAGAGTGTGTATTTCCCTTCATTTTTCCAATTCTTAATATTAACACAAATTTTAGTATTGTCCATTTGAAGAATAAAATGTCAATTCTCATTTTCCAATTTGCATTTTCCTGATCATCAACAAGACTGAACACGTATTTTCATTACTTGTGCATTTCTACCATTTACATTTCTCATGTGACGTTACTTTCTACTTTCTTTCCCCAATATATTTCTTGAATTGCTTTTTCTTTTATTTACTATGAATTTTCAGTGAGTGCATAGGAATATTATACCTTTATCTATATTCATGGTGCAAATCTCCATCCTTCACATCAACTCTTCTTTTTTTAACAGTCAGTGTTAGTGTCTTTTGCCAGGGAAGATTAAATAGTGAGATATTTCTATTTTTTTTAATGTAAGACTTAACAACTTAATAAAAGTGCCACTCAGACCAAACTGTACAAATACTATTTTCTAAATATATAGAAGTATATTTACTTTTTCCATAATTTTATTTCTATTTATGTTGTGATAGAGGGTCTAGTCTTTCTTAATCACTAAATACTATTTACATATTCAACTTCTTGATGACTGTTTTTGTAAACCTGTGGCCTTTCTTTTGCTGATTGTACAGAGATTTAATGAAGCATTTCAAAATCTTGTCTCCAAATAATTGGTCCTGCCACTTGTTAGGTATGTGAATGGGTGTACATAAACTGTTGATTTCTTGGTTTCAAATTCATCAGGCTTGCTAATTATTAGTACATTTGTATTTTTTCATGGTGTTTTGCTTTTACTAAAATACAGTGTTTTTAGTCAGCTTTTTTGCTGCTGTGACTAAAGAATCTGACAAGAACAATTTTAGGAGGAAAAGGTTTATTTAGGCACTAATGGTTTCAGAGAGGTCTATGTCCAGAGAAGGTTGGCTCCATTCCTCAGGGTTCTAGGTGAGGCTGTACAGCATGGTGGCAGGCATGGCTCCAGGGAAAAGGAGCGCAAGACATCACATCCAGAAGTAGAGCAGAGAGAGTGAAACTCCACTGCAGATTCAGAATATACACCCCAAAGGCATGTCCCCAATGACCCACCTCCTCCAGCCAAAGCTACCAGGCTCCCATTGCCGGATTGACTCACTGCTTGGGTTAATGCTGTTCTAACCCAATTATTTACTTCAACCCTCCTTAATTGTCACACATGAGCTTTTGAAGGATACCTCACATTTAAACCATAACAGAGTGTTCAGTATGAAGTATCATTCTTATCCTGTTGCTAAGAATTCTTTGCTTGGCCTTTTAATTTCTTTAAGGGTAGAGAACAGTGGTTCTTTGTATACAAATGATTGAGTGTTTTTAAAATTTTATAAATAAGTGTTTACTCGTTGCATAAACCTCAGTTCTTAAAACTTGCATTGGCAGAATCATTGAGGGCTTATCCTTTGTTTAATATGTGATCGAATTTTTATAAATGCTCCCTGAACATTAGGAGTTACTTTCAAAACCTTTTTCCGATTTATAATCTTAGAATTTATTCACTATTTATATTTAGTACCCTCTCTAGCCTTTTCATTTATCATGCTTCATAATTTCAAATGTTAGAAAGGTGTATTAAATCTTCTCACTATTATTGTTCAAAGTAAACATATTTTCTTTTATTATTTATGCTGTTCTTGCTATTAAAACAAATAGATACTTTGTAGTCAAAATAATATTTCTCTCTGGCTACGAAAATTCTCTAGGATGAAGAGGGAGAGCATAAATCTTTATTTATATTGGAAAAATTGCTACAATGGGTGAGTTTCATACCTTCCTATGTCTGTACACTGGCATAGTAGTAATTGCAATACAAAATTAGGTAAACATAAAGCAAGATGAGAGTGTATATTATTCTGGACACCTTTCACTTGAAAATTTAAGTTAATTAAACACAAGAAAAACAAAAATTTGGTCAACCTAAGGAAGTAATGTGTAGAAAAGGAAGAGGTGGGCACCCTTGGCACAAATAGTTTCAGTATCAAAAAGCTGCCAGCCATCTTTCTCTTGCTGCTTATTTTTTCTGTTTCTCTCTGCACATGGTCATGTTTCTCTTGGACAGAATAAACTTATGAGTATGGAATTATTGCTTATATATTTTCTTTTTTATTGGTTCCTTCTAGATATCAAAGATATTAGAACATGCAATGACATAATTATAAAAGCATGGAGTATAACTTTTTCTAATTCAATCTCTAGCATTTCCCCTTCCCCTCCTTTCCTCTCATCCCTTGTTCCTTCTAGATACACTTGAAAATAGGATAAATATTTACATTGCTATAAAAGTATGCAGTATGACTTCTTATAATTCAGTCCCCACTATTCCCTTCATCCCATTCTCTTCCCTCTACTCTACTGATCATTTTTTTTTTAAGAGAGAAGGATAGTGAGGGGGGGGAGAGAGAGAGAGAGAGAGAGCGAGCATCAATTTTTATTGTTTTTCACATGGCTTTCTTTGCTCTGACACTTAGTTGTGCATGCGGTGCTGGGGTTTGAACCTGCGTACTCACACATGCTGGGCAAGTGCCGTAACCACCGAGCCACCACTCCAGCCCTCTATTGATCATTTTGTTATTTACTAATATCTTTTTTTTTAATTTAGTGACTTGTTGATGTACATGTTGATGAGATTCACTATGTTGTGTTGAACTTTCCTGATCTCATTTGTACTCCCTCTGTTTCTTTCCCCTTTGTCTTGCCCTCTGATATTTTCAAACTCACAATCAGAAATACAGGGTAGGGAGAGATTTTTCTCCATCAGCTTAAATTGGAAAAAAATCAGTGAATTGTTCTGATTGTCATGCTGCCATCTCAACCCATCAAAAGAGCAAGGGCAGCAGCTACTGCCATTAGTGACCAAATCTCAGTATTATGTCATGATCCTCTGTGGCCAAGCAGATGGGTGCTGTCCTTGGTCACATTCATGGAGTTATAGTGGGGCAGCAGTCACCTCCCAAATTAAGAATTGGATTCAAACCCAGAATAGAAGAGCAAAGTGGTGTTCGGAAAAAGATAAAATATGGTGTCTCTCCAAAGGGGAAAGAAAAGATGGAGATATAGAATAAGAACTCATTTAGATAGGACACTAGGGAAGCTGACCCTTAGAATGGTGGAGTTGTGGGTGTTGGACGGGCTGCATTCTAGAGGGACTCAGAGGAGCAGAGCACTCTTTCTCTCGAGCTGTCTATTATGAGGTTAGGGGATAGGGTGAACATGCCATCTCAATCCTGGGCTTTCAAATGCTTATGAAGGTCCAGATGTTACCATTTTACAATGTCTTACCTCATGGTAGGAAAATAAGAAAATGAATAATTATTTTAAATTTTTGATCCTTTAAAGAAATTTACAATAAAATTATAAACTTTGCAAGGCTGAAATTAAAAAAATGTTTCAGTTCATGAAATGAAATTATGCATTTAGAGGGTGCTCTGTCCAACATTGACAGATATTAGTGGAAGAAATACTTGTCTGAATTTTTGAAAAGGACTCTAATCTCTTTGTTTAACAGGTTGGTTCAAAGATTCTTAAGCAGATTCTAGAATGTCCATAAATACCATTATTTAGTTTCATAAAGGAAGACTACGTGCAATCAACAGGAATCATGTTCCTTTCAGTTAAACTTGGAAGTTTATAAAAGTCCAGTTCTACATTTCAATAAGATGCAGTTGAACCAGGGATCTGTCATTCTGAAATTAAGTTAGAACTATGTTTCTAAAATTGTGATTTTCATTTTCCAGGGAATCTTGGTGATAAAAAACAGGATAGGTTAAACTATAGTGTAATTATGGAATATTTTCCTGAAGCACAAGTTATACTCAGAAATACAGTGGAAATTAGTGGGGGCAGGAAGCAGTGGAAATTAAGTAGTTTATTCATCTAGCTAGTAAAATAAAATAGTTATATTAACCATATTCATATTTGTGATATAAGATAAAAAATGGAATAACTGTGATCTATCTTTACATATAAACGTTGCTTTCTAGTACTTCTCCCTACCACAATGTTATAAAAATTTAGAAATTCCTTGGACTTCTCTTATATTTTTGATAAATTCTTGTATACCCTTATGCATATGACACTTTGTTTCACCCAAGCATAAACACAGGACCAATAGTAGAAGGAACCTCCATGTTCTCATCTTATAGTTTAACCACTATCAAATTTCTTTTCAAATGTTTTTTTAAATTTTAATATTGAAATGTTAAGTTAAATTCCAGATATCAATACATTCTTCCCTAACTTAAAAGGTTATTTATCACACTGAACAAAATGAATAGTGATACCTTCATGTCTTTTAACATGGCAGACAGTTCAAGTTTCCAATTGTTTAAAAATGTCCTTTTGCAAATTATTTGTTTGAATTGTAATCTGTGGTAAAAGGCACTTTTTATCACCTGCTCTCCTATCCAATAGGGCTACATGTTTGCTGTTTGCTATGTGGCTGGAGACTGCTCTCTAAAGTGAGAAGGTGAGGCTTGGCAATGGGACTTGCTTTATCCAAAGAATGTGAGCAGAAAGGATATCAGGAAACTTTCAGATTTTTGCCTATTTGATAGATAAAATAAATATCATTATTCCTATATATTTGCCTCATATTAACTCAGTTCATGTATTTTGTAAATTTTTTATTATAACATTGGTAATTATTGTAGGGAGTTATCTATTTGAAATATGTATTTAAATATTATTCTATATTTTGTTCTTTTTTGCTTTATTGATGTTTCTTCATGCAGAAATATTTTTGGCAGTCAAATTTGTAAGATAAGTATTTTCTTTATGGCTTCTGGGTTTTATTCTTTGTTTAGAAAGGCTTCCCCTATATGACCCTTTTAAAACATATTCATACAACTTCTAGATATTTTAAGTCTGCCTGCCTGCCTGCCTGCCTGCCTGCTTGCTTGCTTGCTTCCTTCCTTCCTTCCCAGTTCTGGTGAACTAACACAGGGCCTTGTTCATGTTAGACAATAGGCATTTTATTTTATTTAAATCTATGGTCCATTTGGAATTGTATGTGCTAATTACTGATGAGCAGTAGGGAGTCCAAAGACTGATAGATGCCATTTTTACATATGGAGAAATGCAAATTTATTTGAGAGGTTGGATAGCAAAGTGGATGAAGGAATGGGCATTTGAGAAGGGTAAAGTGGATTGGAATCCTGGCTTAATCTCTTATTGATAGTGAGGCTTGGAGCTATTTACTTAACTAGAGCCTCAACTTCCTCAGCTGTACAGTGCAGTGTGTCGTCAAAGAATTATTATGTATATTTAATGAGATCACTGCTTAGAACAGATTTGAGTATATAACAAATGAGAAATAATATTTATATTCATACATACACACATTCACTGAGCTGGAGATTATCAGTATGTAGAATTCATCCATATTATGTAGTTGCTCCAACACTTCCTTGTGTATGTGGTGCTGGGGTTCAAATTCGTATCCTTGTGCATGCGAAGCAAGTGTCTTCACTGTCACGCTGCCGCTCCAGCCCCCATAATATGTTTTTAGTACAAGCAGAATTATTTTGTGGACCTTATTTCTTGTATATATAACGAATGTACTATAGTATCTCTAATGACCCTTGCAAGGTGTAATATTTCAAGTTGTTACAATTCTTTAAAAATTTTTGATAATCAATATCAATACAAAATTTAAAATTTTGGGGAGGATTGCACAAAAGTATATATAAATGAAATTATGCCTAAGTCAAGAAAAAAATTTTGCTTATGTGTCAGTCTTAATTCTTGTTTTTTTACATTAATTTTTAATTGACAAGAAAAATGTATATATTTATCATGTACAGCATAATGCTTTGAAATATGTGTACATTGTGGAAAGGCTAAGTTGAGTTGGTTAACATCTACATTAGTTCATATATTTTGTGGTGAGAATATTTAAAATCTACCCTAACCTCTTTTCAAAAATGTGATGTATTGTTATTATCTGTAATCACCATTGATGGCTTGAAATTACTCCTCTTCTCTAAAATTTCATATTTTTGACTACCATTTCCCCAAATCCCCCCTCCCCTACCTCCAGATACTGTAAACAATTACTCTATTCTCTGATCATATGACTTCAACGTCTTCAGATTCTAAATGTAAGGGATACTTTGCAGTATTTGTCTTTTTTTGCTCCTGGCTTATTTTTCTTAACTTAATGTCCTCCAGGTTCATTCAAGTTGTTAAAAATGATAGGATTTCCTTCTTTTTAGAAACCCGATGCTTTTCTATTATGGATATATACTACCTTTAAAAAATATAATTATTAGGGGCTGGAGCGGTGGCTCAGTAGTTGGAGCACTTGCCTGGCATGTGCAAGGACTCTGGTTCAAGCTCTAGCACCATATACAAATTAAGTATTAGAAACAGAGTCCAGTTGAAATAATAAATAAAATTGATTCTCCCTCTCTCTTTTTCTTTCTCTCCTCTCATTCTCTCCCTCTCTCTTTCTTAAAAAAAAAACAAAACACAATCATTAGTTGATGGGCACTAGGCTTATTCCATATCCTGGCTATTGTGAATAGTGCTGCAATAACCACGGAAGCTCAGATATCTACTTGACATACCAATTTCATTTCCTTTGGAGATAAAACCAGTAGTGAGATTGATGGATCATATCATACTTCTATTTTAATGTTTTGAGGAACCCTCCATATTGTGTTCCACAATGGTTGTACTAACTTACATTTCCACTAATAGTGTGCAAGTGTTCCCTTTTCTTCACATCCTTACAATGCTTGTTGTTACTAGTCTTTTTCATAATAGCCATTCTTATTGAGGTGAGGTGATATTGCCTTGTGGTTTTGACTTGCATTTCCCTGATAATTAGTGATGATGAGTACTTTTTCATATACCTATTCACCATTTGTATGTGTTTTTAGGAGAAATTTCAAAATTTCATAGTTTGGTTATTTATTCTTTTCCTCTTTTGTTGTATTATTTCTTTGTATTTTCTTGAAATTTGCTGAACTTCCTTTGAACAATTATTTGAATTGCCAGCAGCTCACAAATGCCTACATCTTTAGGATATGTTGCTGGAGCTTTATTTTGTTCCTTGGAATGTCATAGCTTAATTATTTTTTTAAAGAGAGAGGGACAGTGAGAGAGACAGAGAGAGAGAGAGAATCAATTTTTATTTAGTTTTATTTAGCAACTTTTGTTGCTCTGACACTTGGTTGTGTACGTGGTACTGGGGTTAGATCCTGTGTATTCTTGCATGCCAGGCAAGCACCATAACTGTGGAATTACTGCTCCAGCCTCAGCTTAATTATTTTTGATCTTTGTGACCACCCTGTGTTGTTGTCTGAGCATTTGAAGAATTAGAATTTATTTCAGTCTTTGAAGATTGCTTTTATCTTTTTATTGTGGAAAACTTCTTCACTAGTCTGCCTGTCTTGGGCAGGCCTTTGGTATGATCCATGAAGAGACTGCTGCAGGAAATTCTTCAGATTAACCTGGTCCCTCGATCAGCAGGTAGGTAGACTAGTTTCTATGTCTGCCAGTTTGGGCTTAGATGCTGAATCTACTGTGTTGGTCACAGAGCCCACGCAGACTGGAACAGACATGGAGCCTGAGTTTGGAGGGGCAGCTCTGACTCTTGGTTCCATGCAGCTAAGCTGGAGCCTGAGTCTGCAAGGGATGATCCTGGAGCTTGAGTTCCTCTTGTGCCAACCTTGCAGAGTCTACTGTGGTAGATTGGATCTTAGGTCCGCTGAAGCTGGACTGGATCCTGGGTCCACTAGAGCCTGGGCCATGGGGACTGACCTGGACCCTTGGACTGGCTTAGTGCCGAAGCAAGTATGGACTCTAGGGCTGTAGTGGAAGGCATAGTGTCTGGATCTACAAGATGTAGATTGAAACCTGGATTTGCATAAGCCAATCTGGAAGTGTTGGTTAACCTGAAGACTAAGTTCCTAAATCCTGGTCTGAGTTCTGGGACTAAGGACCATCCTGAATTCTGGGTCCACTAGGGTGGACCTGGACCTTGGATTTTTTGGGCCATCACAGTATTGGAATCTAATGGTAGGGGCCTGAACCCTGATCTGCTGGAGTGTGGGGCAAAGGGGCCAGTCTGGCACTGTCCAGGCCTGAGGTCTCTGTCCATAATTGCTAACCTGGTTCCTGAGACCAGAGGTGCTGACCTGGCACTTGGGAGGGCCTGAAGTCCGCTGCATGGACTAACCTGGCTTTGGAGCGGGCGAACCTGGAACCTGAGGAGTGTTTGGACAATGAGGCCCACAGATTGCAGAGTCCTGCCTGGAAATAGTGTCTATAGGTAGTAGATGGATAATCGGTTGGAGGAATGTTCTTGTGCCGGGCAGATATGGAGGCTCATTCTGTCAGAGGTAGCCTGGTGTCTGGGATGGTGCACCTTTCCCAAAGCTGAATTTTACTGGGTTAGACCCAAGGTTGGGGTCTGGGACAAAGGCCAATGGTGTTCACTTCCCACTCCTTCCTCCGGTGGAGGAATCTTTATGCCGTGCTGCCTGGTATGGTCCTTCTTACCACTTCAATGTATATTTCCCTATCTCATGTGACACTCAGGTGCTGCAATCTCTCATCTGATTTTCTTAGCTTCTGTGAAGGTATCATGCATGGGTAGTTGTTCCAATTGATGTTTCCACTGGGGAGTGATCACTGAAAAGGTCTTTTCTGGGATTCTGCTGAAATGAAGGTCCTATTTATTAATTTTATTCATCAGTGTTTATTTAGAGAAATGAGTTTAAAGTTTGAAAATTATATTCTATAAATTGTTTTAATCTTTTTAATTTATCAGGTAACATCACCTTATAAAACTTTTTTGCATTTATTAGTTTCTGAAAACATAATTTGTAATTATTGCTAGATTCAAACATCTGACTGTACCAACAGGTAAGTATTTGCTTATAGCTGGACATTTATTTTTACCTTTTTACCATTATAATTAATGTTGCATAAAGATTTTAGAATATAAATCTTTGTGCATACATCTGAATATCTTTTAAGAATAAGGTCACAAATGATAGGTTACTGGTTCAAAATGAACTAATTATTTTTCCACATGTTTTTGCCCATATTCATTTCCACTAGAAGTCTTACTCACATATTCAGAACAGCGATTTTTTAATCTTTGCCTATTTTATACATTAATGTCAATCTTTCACATTTATGTTCTTTTCTTTATTTTCAAATAAAATTGAATATATTTGTTGATATGATTCTTTGTCATGATTTGTTTTTGTATTTACCAATGTTTTAAAACTCTTATTATCTTCTTTTATTTTACCTAATGCCATCTCTTTTGCTTTATTTATGCTTTAGCATTGTCTCTCATGTAGTGATCAGCCAAATGGTATACTGTGTTTTCCTCTAGCTTTGTATAGCTTGTTTATTGCCATTTAATGAGCTGATCCATTTAATATGCATTTACATGTAGAGAAGAAGAGAATTTGACTTATTTATTCTTTTGAGCTTTCAAAAACCTGTGCCTTGTGATTTTTTCTGATATTCTAAAGTCATGCATACAAAAATCTGTTCCATGTGCTTATTTTGACAATGATTCTCTGAATTTACAGTGATACTGAAGTTTTTATAATGCATATTTTTTTCTGACTATTAGAGGTACACTGCCACTTTGTAGAATATTGATAAGATACTACACAATATAAAAAGAGTAAAATAGTACTCATGAGTAATTTCAAATCACTGTCGACATCCTGGTTTATTTTGTTCAGTCACAGTTCCGTATGCACATACAAAAACGCAAGCACACTGAAGAGACATGGAAGAATTATTTCTATTTTGTCTTCTGATTTCCTTTTCACCTGAATTTACAATTATGTGCTTCAAATGAAATCTTTAGTATTGTTATTAAATTTTTAGTTTTCTTGCAAGCTAGTTTTATCTTGCTTTCCTGCTACTCTTTTATTGATATGCTTGTCTTTTCAAACATCCTAATAAAGGTGTATGGTTATTGCTTAAGATTATCTTTCTGTTGTTCTATAGCAGATCATTTCCAGATGCATAGATTTTCTCTATTTAGAATGAAGTGCATTTTAACTTTCATTGTGTCTGTCTATCTTTGTTTAGCTATCTAATTTATTGTTAATTAGTCAGTATGCTCACCTGCCTGTTTATCCTCATCCTGACACAAAGGGAGATTCAAACAGACCCAGTTTCTTTTGACAGATAAGCTCTAAGTGAACCATGATCAGGTCCTCTGTTTCTGGTATAATATTACAATTTTGTTATAATTCTCTTTTTACATCAACACCTGGAGGGCAAGATGTTGAGCACCACTCCTAGGACGTTCATGCCTTCTAACAGGTGTGCACCTAGAGTAGCACTTGTTTTTAGACTGCAGTTGGAGCTTCTCTGTTTCTGTAACACAACAAAGATCTGAAGTAATTTTAGGGCATAATCACCACCATGAATTGATGCTAGAAGTTTTAAAATGGATCCTCTCCCAAAGTGCTTTATTTGTAGGGACTTCACCTCTCAGAAAGTAACATGCCAAAATAGGCTGCCATCCCTCACTTTTATTCAATTTTTTCTCTTTCTCTGTGAAATTTCTCATGGATATAGGAAGAGAAATACCATTAGGGAGATACAGAATAGGAAAAAACATTGCTATAAAGAGATAGGTATTTGGGTGCACAAACTTGTATTATCAAAATAGGAGGAAAGAAGTGTATGAGTTAGTGAAAATTTCTCTTGTGTGGCCAATAGACTAATTTCTATTATAAATATTAAGAACTTTGTTCTTTTCATGGCTCTTTTGGGATGTTAGTGGTGAACTGGAAGAGGTTGACTCTGAAAGTATTGTCTAATGGAATTTTAACCAGAATCTTCCAGTGCATTTATGTTTGCCATAAAATGTTCAAGGCACTAATTTATGGAAATCTGGCTTTTGTGCTTTTATGTACAAAATGCACAGGCTTAGAAAAGATACTGCAGTTATGCTGTTTCTTTATGATATTGATTCTTTATTATCCATCTTCAATTAAGAATCATGGAAAATTACAGTATGTATTATAGTTAACTAATTAATATTCTTAAAAAAGTATCTGCATTCATGTTTACTATTTATGAGTTTAAAATGCGATTCATAATGGGGATAATATTTCAATTTCTATGTATGTAGTGTGAAAATATAGTTTTAAAAATATCTTTATTAAAATAATTTTACAATTGCAATTCAAAGTCCAATAATATATCCAATAATATAGCTAGTAATCTGAAAGACTATTTTTCAGAAAATTATATACATAAATACAGAATTTTATTTCATAGTTATTTAATGCCAAATAGAGGGTAACACTTAATATTCTATCAAGAAGAGAATCCAATTCTTTTCATTATAGTGATTTTCCTTCCATGAAATTAAAAGTTTAGAATGTACTTATTTACTTTATTTTTATCCACTAGAAAGATCTTATTTTCATGAAAAAGATTCCACTTAACTTTGGAAAACCTACAAATATCCTCAATAAAATGTAACTCTGAGGTCAGATTAGTGAAAGTTTGGTTTTTCAAAAGCATTTTAAAGGGTTTTTCTTTGCCCTTTTTCTATGACTTTTTCAGTGAAATCTCTTTATGTATCATGAACAGTCCTTATTTTTAAAGGTTTATTTATACAGCATATTAAAAATCATTAACTTTGTCTAAATAAATGATTGTTAGAAGTAGAAAGGCAGGTATGGTAGTGCATACCTGTAATCCTAGAGGCTTAGGAGGCTAAGACAGGAGGATTGCATGTTCAAAGCCAGCCTCAGCAACTTAGCAAAGCCTTAACTAAACAACTTAGTGAGATCCAGTCTCATAAAAAAGGAAAAAAAAAAAGAGCTGGGGATGTGGCTTAGTGGTCAGAGGTTAAGCGCTTCTGAGTTCAATCCCTGGTATCAAAAAAAAAAAAAAGTAGAAAGCCATAAAAATACCATTAAACTCAACTTTCTTATTTGGATTGAACCCTACAGTGGTTAAGTGACTTACTCAAATATACACAGATTTTGAGTGTCATACTAAGGGCAAGATCCAGATGTCTAGACCTCCAGTCTACTGCAAATTATACTGTACCCATGAAACACTGCTGTCTTGTGTAGCCTGTTGACACCCAATGGAATGGATGGATGGAGTTGATACCTAAGGTGCAGAGCTGTATTAACGCATATTCATTTAATCTGCTTCAGGTTTGGGTGATTTCCCCCCATTATTTATCTTCCCTTACTTTGCCTTTGCCAGATGTCATTTGTACTTAACAGTTATGCATTGGTTTCACTCACATAACACCAGCAAAATTTTCATAAAAATGTATCAAGGTAGTAAAGTTGAGTATCCCTAATCTGAAAATCTGAAGTACTCCCACATCTGAAACTTTGCACAAGAGGAAAATGCCACACCGGAGCTACACTTTGACACTGCAGTCAAAATGTAGGCACACAGAAAGGCGTGGTGGTACAGGCCTGCAATCCCAGTAACATGGGAAGCTGAGGAAGATGGTTTTCAAGTTAGAGCCAGCCTCAGCAACTGGTGAGGGCCTGTCTCAAAATAAAGACAAGGGCTGGGAATGTAGATCAGCACTACAGTGTCCATCAGTACCACCAGTACCACCACCACCACCACAACAAAGATAGCAACAACACAACACCAGACACACACTTTATTCAGCATCCCCAAGGGAAGAAAAAGACCCTAGTTTCCCCTTTATTCCCTTTAGGAATGGTATATAAACTTTATTTCATCTATAAAATATTTAAAATATTGTATAAAATTACCTTCAAGCCATGTGTATAAGGCATGTATGAAACACAAATGAATTTTGTGCTCAGATGTGGGTCTCCATCCCCCAGATAGTTCATTATGTATATATGATTATTCCTAAATCCACAAAAAATATGGACATTTCTCTCAAGCATTTTGGACAAAGCATAGTAAACTTGATAATGAAAAATGGTAAAGATGTGGTGAATGAAGTTCATTCAATCTCGTGGTATTCAGGCATAGTATTTCTAAAATATCATGTCTTTGTATCCTTACAGTTTTTTGTACTCATTTTGTAATCTTTGAAACTACCTAACCAATCTTCTCTCATTTTATAAGCATCAAAATTAACTTTGCAAAATATTCCTACATATGACTTTGGGTCCTGGGCCTTAAAACTGCCTAAATCATCAGTTTGAAGGGAACTTTTATTTATCTTAATTCATTCATCCAGGAAAGAATGCCAGAATTGTATGTGGAAGCTCATCTATTGCGTAAATTATCACAAGCTATAGAATACTTGGCCTTGAACAGGGATATGCTGCAAAACATGTGCAAAAGTTTCAGCCATAGACACACGGAGTAGAAAAAGGGAAACTTTCCAGATTTAAGTACAGTTGCCTATGCCTAAAACAACACAAACACTGATTCATCCAAAGTAGAAACGAAATCCTAAGGAGCTGAAATATAGAGAGTTCTTTCAACCAGGTTTAATTTAGATGGCTTTGAAAACCAGAAAACAATCTTCTTGGTGAAAATGCAGTGAAGTAGAGTAAACAACAGACTCACAAAATCTGCCTGTTTGCGTATGTATAATCTTGTGGCAAAGCAAGTTTACATAGACAGTCTTAGGTGTTTCTGATGATCTTGATAAAACCAGGAGCTGAACAATACTTTGCTCCTAAGAAGTCCTGTATTTCATAGTTCATCATGGAAGCTTAAGAGAGGAATCAACTGTTCAATAACAGCATGACATCAAAATTAGTACAACAGCATTATTCAGTGGGCATATTCTAAACCAAAATTAGCAAAAAACATAGGTAATTTCCCTGATGTTGTTAGCAACATCAGTTTAAATTTTGTTGCTTCTGATTCTTTAGTGACTGCCAAATAGAAAAGTTGGATATTTTTCACATGCTGGATATAGAAGGATTATGGACTTACTGGTGAAAACCTAAGACTTAGCCCAAGTTCCTCATATGAAATACTTTCAGGTATAAACAACAAAAATATATAAGACAATGGTCACTGCTTGGCCTCCACTCTGAAAACTACCAGGTAACTGACCCAGAGGGTTGGAGGTTAATTTTATGGTTTAGCTTGCTATATAATCTTTAAAAAAAAGAGAACTTTTTTAAAAAGTTGAGATTCATCTCAGTTTCATTCAGTATAAAAAAATGAAATACTTCCTGTTCCTAAGTCACTGTTAAAAAGAACCATTCTCAGATTACTTCATAAAGTGACTGGGTCAGATAGTTGTTGTGACTTGTCTTTTCTTGCCTGTTGGAAAGTACTGCATGGAGGTGGGGACTTATTGCAAGACACAAAGTAAATATGTGTGACTTTTCATCCAGAAAAAAAGTCAATTGAACTCATCCAGGGAATTCAGAGGTGGCCTTTAAAGCATTGGAAATAAACACTTGGTGTTCCTTAATGGTGTCTTTTGCCATCTTTAGACATTAGTTAATGAATAGTTGTCCTGCAATGTCTCAACATGTTCAGAAAATAATGCTTTGCAATTGACTTTATTTCCATGGTATAAACATATTACATTCTAAGAATGACAATTATTTCATACATTACTTTTTCAAAAGGATGCAGTTGTTTGGTAGGGGACACATTCCTTTGTTGTAGAAAAAACTTCTTACCCTTGAATTCTGTGGATGAGTTCAATTGACTTTTTCTTGATGAAAAGTTACACATACTTTTTTTGTGTCTTGAAATGAGCCCCCATCCCTGAGTTCTTCCTTCAATCCAAGCAAGATTTTTTTTGTCAGAAATCATATTCAAGGATAAAAACATTTACAATGTATATTGACTGACTATGCAGATAGACTGAATCTCTTACTAGAGTTGCTTTTAAATAACTGTAGAATTAATCCCAAGCCTGAATGATTTCGTGTGTGTGTGTGCGCGCGCGCTCAATATTTTCTTCCTAGCTAGTTTTATGGGTTTCTTAATAACAGGGGCAATAATTTTTTATTTACTCTTTTGACTTCCTTTGCCCTTGCTCATTCATGTAGATAGTTACATGTTTTAATAAACAGATTCTTTTTTGTTCATGTGTAACAAAATGTTTTCCCAATTTCATATTGTATTTTAAAACAGCAAAATGATAAAAAAGCCACCTTAATTTCTTATACTTCTTTTTGGTACCAAGGATTGAACCTAGGGCCACTGAGCCATATCTCCAGCCTTTTATTATTATTTTTTTTAATTTTGAGATAGGGTCTTGCTAAGTTGCTCAGTATGGCTTTGAATTTGTGATCATCCTGCCTCAACCTCCTGAGCTACTAGCATTACAGGCTTGCATCACCACTTCTGGCCTTCCTACACATTTTTTAAGAAAAAAATAGTAAACTTGAAGTGCATCTTAGATTTTCTTCTTCAGTCTTTCCTTTGACAACAGCAATGTGATACTCCACCAATGGACTCTAGTTAGCTGTCTGTAAAGGGGACAGCAGTCCATTGAGAGAGTTCTGCTCTCATGCAGGGTCAAGGAAACTAGCTTCCCAGCTATTTTCCCCACTGTGCCTGCTCAGTGTCTCCTTATTCTTCCAAGAGATTTTACCTTTTACAATTCAAGTGTTTTTTTTTTTTTTCTGTTTGAGATTGACTTTTTGGAATCCAAGTATTATATAATGTTTAAATATTAATGTGTAGAAGGAGTTAGGTTTTCCTGGCCTCCAATCTCATAGTCATATTTTTAGAATAAAATTCCCTTATACCGAGAATACTCAGTGTTCACATTGCTTCGAGGTCACCATAATAAACTCCTGGTTGCTGTGAGCCCTCTGCTCTCCAGACCTTTTTGCTGCAGGATTTGACATGCCCGGTGAGACCTAAAAAATAAGGAGTGACAGCAGCAGCCTATTAGGCAAGAAATTACTGAGCAAATGTTCTGTGCCTTTTCTACTGCTAAGCACCAGGACTGGAACTGAGTAAGAGGCCCTAAGTTTGCCAGATTCAGACAGGAAAAGGCAGTTCATCCCTTGGAAAAGATGCAAAGAGCACATTGTTTGAGTGAATTTTCACAAAAACCAGTGCACTCTAAAGCAAAACTAGAAAAAAACTTGGCTACGGTAAGTAATCATTATGTGGAAAAGAACTATCAGGGAGCAAAATAGAGACTAAAAATAAAATTTTAGAAATAAAGAATTGACCCGTTAGTAAAAAAATGGTCAGAAATGGTGAGCTTCCTTCTGCAGAACCATACAATTAACACACAATGTGCTCCTCACATAATTAGTGCATTCTACTATTTTCCACTTAACCAGAGTCACACAGGATTTCTGGCAAGTCAGTTGAGTTCCTCCTTACAATAAATGTTCAGTGTTCATATTGCATACAAGGATTAATCTATTTTTTATTTTTAAGAATGTTCTCTGTATTGGAAAAAAAGTTGCAGTGGAGACGGTAAAATCACTGTGAAAATGTAGCCTTCAGAGTGCAATGGGGTGATTTTCATTTTTGGAGTCTATGCAGTTTGATGAAATGGAAAGAGAACTTTGTTCATTCAAGAGATACACACAAGTACCCGCTTCCAAACCACCCCTCATCCAGTTTGTCCAATCATTGGAACATATGGTTTCAAGTTAGAGTTATGCTATAATTTGGAAGTTTGACTTTTACCAGGTGACTTCTTTCCTGTCCTGTGTTACTTGCTTGTAGATGAAGCGTACTCAAACTGAGCAGATGTTAAAAATTAGAGTGTCCGATAGAAATGATCTGCTGTACTTTTTCCATGGACACGGCAGAAAATTCTGCTCAAGTATAACATCTTATTCTGAATCCAGATGAGGCTTCTCAGAATTCTTCATGCTCCAATAGCCTGAGTTCATATTTGGAGAGTGAAAGCAGGCCTCTAGTACAGGTCAAAGTTTACATCACACCCACAGCCACAAAAACAAATCAACAAACAAACACCAAACAAAAATTTGAACCCAAAGACAAGCCAAAAGAATGGAGCCTTTAATTCTACATTCTGTTTAATTGTAGACTCAAAATAAGTGAAACTTGAAGTGGTCTTCATTACTTACTTGTGAACAAAAACTTCTTCATCTCTTACCTTTAACATGTTGATACTTGAATTTATGTTTGTATCTTCTTGTATATATGATAATCATGTGAACACATTCTTCTTTTGCTACCACAAACAGACTGACTGATCATATATGATAATGTGGTGATTTTTCAAAATTTTTAGGCATATGTGTATTGTTATTTAGTAAGACTTTTTTTTTTTTTTTTTTACAAATTACCTTGTATACCACTTTTTGTAATTAGATGACATTTTCCTAAATGTGTTTGCCTCTGCATCTTCCTCCCATATGGGTTAAAACATGAAATAAATTTTAGCTATTATATTGGAGTAGAAACATATGAAAGATAAATCAAAATCATGTTCTTAGATAATAGAGATGTGTTGTCTTTGCTGTTATGTCCTCAATATTTGGTTGAGAGTGGGGGACTCCAATCAAAAACCATGTCTAACTAGTTGTTGTAGGAAAAAGTAGTTTTGGCAGTAAGGGCCAGGGAATATCTGAGCCTCAGAGGTAATACTCAGCACTGAATCTAAAGAAAGAAGGCCCATGAACTTCTCCAAAAAGGACATGGAGAATGATTGCTGGTATGAGCCAGAGAAAGGGAGAAGGTTTGATGAAAATATAAATCGTTACACTAGTCAGATTTAAAATAAGTCTTAGGATGAAAGAAAAGCAATTCCTCAAGGAGTCTGACTGAGGTAATGCCAATCCTGGATATCAACTCTGGTATATCAAAGATTTATTTTTTCAAAATCAAGTTCCTGACTTTGCTTTCACATAGCATCCCATAGCAAGATGATCCAGAATTCAGGCTTCTCTGTGGGAACAGAATACAGGGTAGAGATGAGGGGCACAAAGCAGAGGCATAGGAAGCCCAAAAGATTGTTGGGCTTGGCACTAAGGGTTTATCCAAGGTGTGCTCAGTCCACAGCCACAGGTTCCTTAATCCTGTGTTGCCTCTTTCTCTTGGCCATCTTTAGTTTCAGATCTGATGGTCACAGAAATTAAATGAAATGAAATTTTAACTCATTTTTTTCAGAGTTTGATACCTTTTCTCACTTGCCAAAGCCACAGATGAGAGCTTGTGACATTAGCTGATCAGTGATGCTTTCTGTTTCATCCATCTGAAGGAGCAGGTAAATTTCTGAGTTAGATATCCAAACACAAGACTGCTTAATACCACCCTCAAGTTACCCTAGAATAGGGTACATATAGAGATTACTTTCTAGGTTCAACCTGATTGTGATTTTGGGCTGAGGAAGAGACTCATATTGTGCAGAGTATGTGAAAGAAATCGCAGGCTGAGACTGTGCCTGGCATATATGAACTTAATCAAATTTTTGAAGCAGGTAATGCTTAGATTTGGCCTCCTCCACCTCACTCTATGATGCATTTCTTGAACTTTTCAGACCTTTCTTACTTTCCCACTCCTAATTCAACATATCATTTTGCCATTAACTAAAAATGCCTAAGTTATTAGATGATGGCTTAAGCTTCAAGTCTTTTCAGATGTGTAGGTAAGGCATGCTTGGAGATCTGTGAAAAACCCCAGACTGAAAGAGTGGAATGTGGAATGTCGCAAGACTACCCAAAACAATAACTCTGTTCTTGCCTGCTCTCCTACCATTGATGGTTCCCAAACTTATGACTGATGAGCTGGAATTATGCCCCAGATGTTATTATGATTCATCCCTATCAATAAAACCTTTTCTTTCCTTGAGTTACATGTTTTTTTTTTTTTAAGAGAGAAGGACAGTGACAGAGAGAGAGAGAGAGCAGAGAGAATCAATTTTTATTGAGTTTTCCCACATGCCTTTTGTTGCTCTGACACTTAGTTGTGTACTTGGGTGCTGGGGTTTGAACCTGTGTACTTGCACATGCCAGGCAAGTGCCGTAACTGCCCAGCCATGGCTCCAGCCCCAGGGTTACATGTTTTTGATGTGAATAGGTAGTTTATGTGGACAACCAGCATCTCATTCTCCCCAAAGAAGCCATACGGTGTTCCTTCCTGGCCATATGTGTAAAGAAGTGGAGGATGCCCAGATTGGACATATAATATCCCATTCCACTTTGTGAGACCTTTTTTTTTTTTCAGTACTGGGGATTGAACCCAGGGTGATTCTACCACTCACCTAATTGCCCACCCCTTTTATTTTTTATTTTGAGGCAGGTTCCCACTAAACTGTTAAAGAGCCTTGCTAAATTGCTGAAAATGTTCTTGATCTCACTATCCACCTGCCTTAGCATCCTGAGTTGGAGCTGGTGGGATTATAGGTGGGCACTGCAGCACCTGGCTCCTGGAAAACTTTTGAAAGTGAGTACCGTTTACAGTTGTCCTGGGATAGCAAGAGTAAACCAAGGCTGTCCCAGACAATCCAGATGTATAATCCTGAAACTTACCCACCTGTCCAAGTGGGTAAGTTGATTTTTAAAATACTTCCTAGACCTCTTTCCTTCAGCCAAAAACAGGTTAAAATGCCTCAAATCATACTCTATAGGCCACCATATACAGGGTCTGGCAAAATCAGTGGCATCTCTGCTAGGTATGTCCTGATCCTACTTGAAATCAAATAGACCTGAAGGATATCGAAGTGAATAAAAAAGAAGAGTCATCTGATTAGTAAATAGATTGAGCAATAGGTCTCAAGTTTTTTAGAATTAATGAATTTTACCAGAAGTCTTATGAAGCCTGTCTGGGGAAGCAAATCATCTTTTCAATGACCACTCACCAGCTCCTACCTCCTACCAAATTTCTAGGCTAAAAGAACTGGGAAATTTGCTGTTGGTAAATGGTGTACAGCACCTTCTGCTAGTGGGGTGGGCACATACTGTCTTAACAGCTGGCGAATGCTGCACGGGTTCCCGGTTCAGCCTCCGGAAGCAGACTGCCTGGGTATTCATTCGGGCTCACGCTTACTACTTGTATGGGCAAGGCACTTAGTTGCCCTGTGCTTTCCCAACTGAGATGAAAATAATAACAAACCTAGTGTAAGGGCTGTTTAAAGGTTTAGAAAGTTGTCACAGTGCCTAGCAATGAATGTTAGCTGGTACCAATAAAGGAACACCATGGTTCCTACACCCTCAGATCATTACAAGGAGTGAAGGTGGAACAGGTGCAGCCCATTAGTGCCATCTTTGAACATCTGAGCTTTACCGTCTATTAGTGAAATTTATGTTAACTGTTTTCATGCCTCATTAACAGGGGTTTGGTAAGATGCCCAATCCCAGCTGACTCATTAGGATTTACTAAAGTTAAGAGTAAGACCCTTGCCTTGACTAGGCCTAATTTGAGCTCTTTTGAGAAAAGTGATGAAACAGAAATTTCAGGATGTCAAGAGAGCTAGAAACCATTCAAAGAATGGTTCTGCTGCCTTCTTATTCCCTGTTCACTATATTACTGATAGTCACTCGGATATTATCACATTGGTTTTAGGCCCCTGCATATGACGTGAATTCTTTCAAATGAGCCAGCAGGTTTTTCTCCCCATTTTTTGTGGGAAAACACCCTTCAATGAACTTGTCTACCATAAGGATAATTCTAAGCAAATTGTTTTCTGACTCTTTCTATTATTCCTGAGGGCAGAAATAAGTTGAGTTCAATAAGCAGTTCCCTTTTTTGAGGCAATCATTGAAAAATAAGCTGGCAGGATTTCTGAACTAAGTCTCAGAGGAAGTTTGCAGATATTGTATTTGCTACAACAATGGAAAATTTATCTTTCTGAGAAAAGATATACACAAGTCATGGTGTGATTTTTCTTGAGAACAAAAGCTGTCATAATTTATTGTTTCCTTGAGAAAAGAAAAAGTAGCCTTATGCATATGGTTAAAGATACATTTCAAGGCTATAAGATGGAATTGAAGATTTTAGTGAAATTTTGCTACTGTGTATGTGCATCAGATGGAAATAAATCATATGTTTCTATTTTCTTTCCTTTTGACATAACATATGGTCCCATTTGATAAATGGCTCACAGTGGAACATTTTTTGGCTCCAGTGTGAGTTAACTTTCACCAAGGTGCACTGACCCTAGTAGTAGAGACTCTGAGGTCCACGTTAACCTGGGGAGCTGCCTCGGAATTGTGAAATCATGGACAGGAAGGCCAGGGAAGTTTACTACACAGATTATGTGGAAAGTCTACCGTCTCCCTGTCCTGTGACCCAAGACATCACTTTGGCTGTCCCATGGGTTTTCTTCTAAAGGGATAAACATAGATCAGCAAAAAAGTATCCTGGAGGCTTAGTTTTAGCTCTGCCCTTCACCAGGGTTCTCCCTTTGGGTGTCTTTTTTTTATGATCTTATTTTATATTTGATGTATTCTTTTTTCCTTGACCCATTAGTCTTTGTTCTGCTGTTTTTTAAATATATATATTTTTGGTTAGTATTTGAGTATTAGAGTTTGGATCTGTAATGTCCCCCAATGCAGTAATGTTTCATCCCCAATGCAGTAATGTTCAGAGGTGGGACTTTTAGGAGGTGGTTGGATCATGAGGGTGCTACCTCATCGGTTGATTAATCTAAATGGACTATTGGGAAATGGTGAAAAGTGTAGGAGGTGGAAGCCAGCTGGAGGGAGTCGGTCCTTGGGGGTAGGATCTTGGGGATTATGTCTTCTCTCCAGCCCCTCTCTCTGTCCCCTGCAAGGCTGCTATGGACTGAGCAGCTTTCCTCTGCTACAGCCTTCTGCCAAGGTGTTCCTGCCATGGAGCAGCTGACCATGGACTGAAAGCTCTGAAACTGAGAATCAAAATTAATCTTCCTTCCCCAAGTTGATTTTCTCAGCGATTTGTCACAGTGACAGAAAGCTAATTCTTTGATTTTGGTTAATTTCTACATTTTCTCCAATAATTCAGAGGTTTAAAACCTAGAAACTACTTTTCGTGTACTTTCTTCCTAGCAGAATTCTGGTTTGTTTTCCAATCACTAAGAGACTCTCACATGACATTTGGAAGGTGGAAGAGGGTAAGCAAGCACTTTTCCAGCTGAGGTGAGCATGACGTGTACTCCAGCAGCTGTGGGGTTTGGATAGTATTTTTGGGGTGCGGTCACTGATTCAACAGTGACAGTTACCTGTAATTTGTGTGTACTCAGTGCTACAGTTTGGGTGTGGTATGCGCATTCTTTAAAATCTTTATGATTAAAAGTTTGGACCCAGGGTGGCACTATTGTGAGATGGGGTCTAGTGGGAAGCCCTTAGGTCATAGGGCTGTGACCTGAAAAGGTTTTTCTGGCACAGAGATTGCTATGAGGGCCTCATGTAGTCAAGGGGCAGCCCTTGTTAAGCCTGTGCTATGTGTTCAGACTCTGCACCTCCAAAACTAGGCCGAATAAACCTGTTCATTTTATAAATTAGTTGCCTCAGGCTTTTCAGTATAGTAACACAATGCTGATACATCTGGCTAGCTGAAAGCTGCAGAGGGTATCCTAACCTTTGTTATCCCATCACTGTTACACCCTTTTTGATTTTTTTTGTGAGCCTCTGATACTTGTTATTAATTCTTTCCGATGTAAAATACTTAGAGTGGCTTCTGTTTTCTATATCAAACTATGGTAAAGAAGTGCAGTTTTTGACATCCTTTGTAAAGATCTTAAGAAACCCCTTTCTATAGTAACATTAACAATGATCTTCGCATGCCATTATTCACGGTGATGAGAAAACTCACCAAAGTCCTCAAGTAGATGTCTCCAGCGCCTTCTCTACATGGAGATGAGGGAGAGTTTTTCTCCTTCTTTTCCTAGTAGCATCCCTCCAGAGTGTATTATTATTTTCTCTTATTTAGGAGGACAGGAAGCCAAGAGTCACAGAGTTTAAGAAACAGAAAGCCTGCCGAGGGGAAGTCTGTTTCAAATTCGGTTTTCTATGCAAATTTCACCTTAGCTCCGAATTCTCACCCAGAATTAAATCTTCTAGGAATCCGTTAACTCTAATTATGATCTCTATTTCACTTTAGCATTTTGACTATAGTTATTTATTGCTGTGAGACTTAAAAATTTGCCTCCTAGAAAACTTTGTAACTATGAAAGAAAAAAAGCTAGACTGGTAATAATAATATTAAAATGTATCACTTACTGAGTAGTTATAGTTATCAGACATTATGCTGAAAAGTTTAGTTGCTCATGAAATAATTAAAATAACCCAGATAGTCATTCACTTTTTCCATCTTTATTATTTTATAAACATAAAAACTGAGACACACAGAGATTAAGTCCAAAGCAATATAGTTGGTTTGGAGCAAAGCAGAAAGGAAGCTCAGGTTCCTTCAACTCCAGAGCTTCCATGGATTGATTTTATAAGCATTTATTGAGTGCCTACTTTGTACCAGACACTTTTTTAGATGTATGGATGGGTTGGGGTGTGGGGTAACAAGTACTATGTAAAAATCTATGTGGAACAGGAAATGAGGAGGAAGGTAACACAGTCTAGTGTGAAAATATATAATGACTAATAGGTACATATATTTCAATAACAGATTGTTATGATTCAAGAATAAAATAAAAGATTTTTCTTTGAATATATGTGTAAACTTTACTTATATGTGTGTACTTTCAAATAACTAGAATTTTGTTAGGATATGGAAACTGCGTTAATCAGCCTTTTCTCACTATGACCAAACTACCTGACAAGAACAAGGTAGAGGAGGAAAAGCTGATTTTGGGTTCATAGTTTCAGAGTTTTAGCACATGCTTGGCACTCTGTTGCTCTGGGCCTGAGATGAAGCTGAACATCATGTTGGAAGGGTGTGGTAGAGGAAAGCTTCTCAACTCCAGACAGCCAACTGGGAAGGAAAGAGAGAGAGAAGGAGGCAGAGAGAAAGACAGAGAGAGAGAAGAGAGAGTGCACGAGAGAAAGGAGCCCAGGATGAGATGTAATCCCCAAGGACACATCCTCAGTGACCTGATTAAATGTATTGGTTGTATGCTTTGATTTAAAAATACTCATGAAGGCAAATCTATACCTTGAAATGAAGATGGAATTGTTTTTTTATTAATAATACAATTCATCTTCCAATTGCTATTACTTGTCTTACAAAACTTTTCATTTTTAAAGCCTTTATTGAAATGACACTTCTTCAAATAAATTATGAGAAAAGGTGTTTCTTCATTAAAATTGTTATTCCATCAAATGGATTAATCCACGGAGTATGCTCTTGTTCTCATTTCACTGGGAAACATGCTTTCAATTCATGAACTTTTGGGAAACAATAAAGATTCAAACCACAACAGATGTTTTTAAGTACTTTGGAACTAACCAGTTAATAAATGAAACTGTTTTGGGAATGCCATATAAAAACTACTGAGATACTAAGGATGCCATGAACTGAGAAAGTTGGGGAACCTCTGAACTGTGGGATAAAGATGAAATAAATTTCAACTTTAAATTTACTGATGTGATCTTAAAATTTATTATTTGCAATTTTATTAATTATTTTATTGATCACAGAAATCAATTGATCATTCAAAATTTTAGGATTTATCCTTTCCTTGAAACATATCAGTTCCCATTACATGTGTTGGTTGTATGCTTTGATTTTAAAATATTCCTGAAGGCAAATCTACACCTTGAAATGCAGATGGAATTGTTTTTATTAATAATACAATTCATCTTCCAATTGCTATTACTTGTCTTACAAAACTTTTTCATTTTGAAAGCCTTTATTAAAATGCTACTTCTTCAAAGAAATTCCTTACGAGGAAAGGAATTGGTTTTTCAGTCATAATTTGGGAATGGGAAAGCATTACTTTCCTGAGAGTGCTCTGATCTTTACCTACCATTTGCTGTTGCATCTCAGTGTTTAGAGACTGCACAAGAAAATGCTTATTATGGTCCATAAACTAAAGAAAGACTTTTTTTTTTTTAAAGAAGAAGGACAGCGAGAGAGAGAGAGAGAGAGAGAATCAATTTTTTATTGAGTTTTTCAGATGGCTCTAGTTGCTCCAACACTTAGTTGTGTGCATGGGTGCTTGTGCAAGCCGGGCAAGTGCCATAATCCCCAAGCCATTGCTCCAGCACCAAGAAAGTCTTTCTTGATAAGATCATGGAATAAGAAATTATATCTCTTCCACACTAATTTAAAATTATTTACATTATACTTTCAAGTGTATGTACAATGATTTCAGGTACTACATGATTTCATATATTACTCTTTTCATTTGCTCTGCCACAGTGTTTTAATTAATGTTACTTCATGTAAATCTTACTAACTAGTAGGGTAAGTGTCTCAGTTCTAAAAATAACTGTATTTTCCTTTGTTGTTGGCATAAACAGATTTTTAGAATAGCACTTGAATTTTATGAAAGACAGCAAGTTCTGCTAAATAGTTCTTTGTTTCTTATTGCTAATCTCTTCAGGTCTTGCAATCATTCTGTGCTTCCTTAGTGATATGTTCTAGTTTTTCACATGTCAGTATATTTTCTGAATTCTACTTTTGTATCTCTTATATAGTCTTAAAAGTGGAGGGGTTTATACTCTGAAAAAGACAGGTGGGTTAAGTGAGCTACAAACACTTTAGCATTTATGAAATGTGTCATGCAAAGGGAGGTATGGGTCAGAGTTGGAACAGTCTAACGTACAGGTATTTTGGATGCAGACTACCTGACCTCTAATTTCAGCTAAGATCCCTATCACCTCTGCGTCCTAGAGCAAGTTTCATGTCCTCTCATCTGTAAAATCAGGACAATAACAGCACTACCTTCACAGGGTTGCTGCGCTCTTACTGCAGTACCTCAACACAGAAGTGCTCATTAAACAGCTTTCTTAGAAGTGGTGGTAAATCAGTAAAGTGTTTTAGAAGGAAATGTGTTTACCAAAACTGTCTCATAGAATTATTGCTCTGCAATACAAAAGATGGATTGAATATGGGAAATAGACAGGAAACAAATGATAGGATTACGTGTGTAGAGTGTTGAGGAAGATTAACTAAAAATAAAACTTTCTCCCAATCTGAGACTCCTCCCCACAAACGTAGGAGAGAAAGGAAACAATGTTGATTTTGAATAGGCATTTAAACCAGAATACCAGTGCCTCGTGGGCCATGCACCAGGGCATTTCAAAGACAGTAGGGAATCTCACTCCTTCATTGAATCCGACAGATGCAAACCATTGCGCATGTTTACAGGGTGAAGATGGACTAGTCTTCTGGTAAAAGAACCTGACTGTACTGTTTGTCACATAGTTCATCCTAACTTTACATTGTTAACCGGGGCTACTTGTGTTACCTGATGGGCTTACTCCTGAGGAAAACCAAGCTTCTCATGTTCATCTAAATTAATCACTTTTTTCTTTCATCTTGTTTTTCCATTATTTCTGTTTTATCCCTGGTGAGTATTATTTCTTATTTATTTATTTTTTTGTGGTACCCAGGATTGAACCCCAGAGGAACTTAACCACAAAGCCACATCACCAGACCCTTTATTATTATTATTATTATTATTGTTTATTTTGAGACAGAGTCTCACTAAGTTGCTAAAGCTGGATTTGAACTTGCAATCCTCTTGTCTCAGCTTCTAGAGCCACTGGGATTACAGGTGTGCGCCACTGTACCCAATCCTGATGATTTTTCTGATATCACTTTCACTGAAGTTTGTCAGGGTTTATGAACCAATGAAATTGCAATATAAGCAATTTTCTGACAATTTAAACTAACATACATCTGGTTTCATGGCCATTGCTATTTAAAAAAACCTTTAAATTTATTTTAAATTGATGCATAGAAACAAAAATGTACATAGTAATGGGGTAACTGATATATGTATAGAATTTATGGTGTTAAACATACCTATTTCCTCAAGCATTATTTCTTCATTCAAAATGCTTTCTTCTAGCTTTTTGAAATATGCAGTGTATTTTAGTTATCTGTAGTAACCTGTTGGGTAAAAGCACAGTAGACGTTCTTTTTCCTAGCCACAACAAAACCTGTTGACCAAAGTTTCCCCATCCTTCTTCTCCCTGTTCTCCTTGGTTTCTGGTAGCCACCATTCCACTCTCAAACACTCTCAGATCAGCTCTGTTCAGTTCCAAACATAGGTGAGGTCATGTAGTGCTTGTCTTTTTGTGCCTCGCTTATTTCTCCAGTTAGACCCATATTGTTGCAAATGGGAGGATCTCATCTTTTATGGGATGAAATGTGAACAGCATTTTCTTTATCTATTTATCATTTGGTGGGCACTTAGGTTGTTTCTATTTCTTGGCTATTGTGAATAGTACTGCAATGAAGAATGGGAGTTCAGATGTCTCTTTGACATACTGAGTTCATTTCCTTTGAATGCATACCCAATAGTGAGATTGCCACATTATATGTTGTGTTTGTAATTATTTGTGGAAACTTCATAGTGTTTTCCAGAATGGTTGTACTAATTTTCATTCTTACCAAGAATGTGTAAGTATTCTCTTTTCTTTACATCCTTACTTTATTTTTTTGTCTGTTCAATAGCCATTCTAACAATGGGGAGATGATATCTCGTTGGTTTTTTATTTATGTTTCCCTGATGGTTAGTGATGTAGATCATGTTTTCAAATGTCTGTTGGCCGTTCG
The DNA here is from genome assembly GCA_004027875.1 of Aplodontia rufa. Lineage (NCBI taxonomy): Eukaryota > Metazoa > Chordata > Mammalia > Rodentia > Aplodontiidae > Aplodontia > Aplodontia rufa. The sequence continues at coordinate 29,542 of PVKS010006031.1, forward strand.
TATGTTTTCTGTTGAGAAATGTCTATTTGTCTATTGCCCATTTTAAAAATTGGGTTCTGTGGGGTTTTTTAGCTATTGATTTTTTTCAAATTCCTTTTCTTGAAAAACCTTTGTTAGTGGTTTCCCTCCAAAGCCTCTGAATCCTTCCCTGGTCCCAAAACACTTTAACAAGCTCATGAGATAGTTAGAGTTAGAGGTTTTCTTTGTAAAAACGAGAGATGGAGGCACCAAGAGACTTAATAAAGTAGTGATGGGAACAACATCAGCCCTAACTTAAATCACATATAAATATGGCACATTTATCCTTCAGGTCTCAGTTGGAATGCCATTTTGTTGAAAGTTTCCATTCATTCACAAAACTGTTTAGTAAATCAATTCTGTGCTCCCCTAGTACTCATATTTAAAAAATATGTTTATTAGTGCATTATAATTATGTGTAATAGTGCATTTTGATATACTCATACATGCATATAAGATGATTTGATCAACTTCATTCCACATTACTTCCCCTTTCCCTCCTCTCCTCCCTCACCCTATTCCCTATCCTCTATTGGTTTCCCTTTTAGTTTATTTTTTTGTACTTATGCTTTTGAAACACACATTTGTAAAGGGGATCACAAATGTAATGACTTCTTCTCTAGTGACTCTATGTCTCCTAAGGCTAAATACAAAAGCTTTCTTGTTATTCCTGTCTCTAGCATTTAACAGTACCTACTCTTCAATAAGCATCTGTGGAAACAAGGAGAGGAGGAAGTTGCGAAGGAATGAAAGAAGGAAGGAAAAAAAGAAGGAAGGAAGAAGGTGGGGAAGGAGGGATCTAAAAGTTACTTGTTGAAAACTGGGTTGACTGTAATAATTAGAAAGACCCAGGACTCTGCTGTTAAAATACTACTTCTTTAATAATGGCCACAACAGACCTTGAATGGCAAAGAAATAACTGTGTTGATGGCATCTGTCTGCTTGCCAAGTTCTGCAGATGAGAAATAAGGGGACTAACACAATCAACAACTAAATGAACTCATCAGCTTTTATATAAAGGCTATTACTATTCTCTTGACAATAAGAAAGAATAGAAGGAGCAGAATAAATACAAGGGCTCATCTCCAAGAACCAGCAGACTGGATAGCTCAGACAAACAGGGAAATCTCTCTCAACATAACTGAAAAGCAATAGCCAAGCACAACAAATACCTCTCAAAGATGCCAAATTGCACCACATTATTCTTTCCCCCTGTCTCTGTCCACTGATCACAATTAGTCTCACTGACCTCTCCTTAGAATGAAAACCCTGGGAAATCAGGAAGCTAGTTTCTAACCTTGGTTGATCTTACCTTCTCTCGTAGAAACCGCTCTCCACAATTTGTTTTATCAAAAGTTGCTTCAATCAGTAGCTATAATGTCCTCTTAATGTGAGATAGAACAATGCTTTGGATTTAAAATCTTAGCACCCCTCCCAAGGTTTCCTGAATGAATTGATCTACCTGAGTGTGTATGTGCAACAGACCAGTGGCAGCTCGTTGATGCTTTGACTCATCATCACCCAATCATCCCTTAAACATGAGCAGTTGATAGTTGATCTGAGGAGCTCAGAGGTGGGGAGGAGAGGAGGGAGAGTGTGATTGAATCATGTTCAGTCATCACTGCCTCTTGGAAAAGCAAAGAAGCTCCATGCCAGACTGTCATATTCAGTCACATGCATATGAATTGGTGGAGACATTAAATTCACTCTCCGTCATAGTATACATAGCAGGCAGAGTGCTTAACTGTGTGTGTGTGTGTGTGTGTGTGTGTGTGTGTGTGTGTGTGTGTTTAAGAAAGAAAAACCAAAGATGAATGGTGTATGTTTCTTCATTTACAGTGTCATAGCTACTAAGGATATCCAAAGAACTGAACAATTTCTTTTGCCTTGGACAAATAAGGAAAGTAAGCAAACGAATTGGGAAATAAATTATGCAAATACCAACAGCAACAAGTTAGACCACTGAAAAGTGACTTAAGAAGAGGAATTCAGAAGCATATTCCACAGTGGGAGGGAAAAGGAGAACCTTAAACACTGATACTATGAAGCCACTGGTGACACAAAGCCCCTAGTGAATCCAGGCTCCAAGTGACTTCTTGGGGAAAGAGCTGGGTTTATTCATGTGTGATTCTTCACTGCTCGCAGCAGATAGGTTCTCTGTAATGACTGCTGGCTGGGTTCCTTATGACACCTGACACCCACTATTCTCTACTTTTCACTGACTTACCCTGGAACCTGCTGTTACCTCAGGTTCTTCCCTCAGTGAAAATGCCTTAAAAATTACTCTCTTCACAACTAATCTATTAGCTATCATCTTGTTTAGAAATAAATTTATTTCATCACTAAATATGAATGATGTGAATTGAGTTTTGATCTTATTTGGCCTTACTGCAGTAATTTACATTTGACTACCATGATTACTTGAAACTCTCCTCTATTGTCTTTCAGTGCATCTTATTATCTGAGATCCTTGCCCTACTCTCTTCCTGTCTCCTCGAGTTACTCATACATCCTAGAACTTCACATTCTACAGTTTTCTTTCCTTTACTTCCTCATATATTTTTCAGAGAGAGAGGGGGGGGAGAGAGAGAGTCCTTAATCTTTATTTATTTTGCCATTTCTTAGGAATGTTTCATAGAGGATAAGTTAGATCTATTTTATAAATCTCTTAATTCACATTGCAAATTGATTTCCAGGAAGGTTATATTAGTTTACATTTCATTTACAGTTCACTAGATATCCCTTTGCTATTTTCACATATTAAGTGCTAGTTTTAAAATGTTTGCTAGCTTAATAGGTAAAATTAATATGATTGAATTTTTTAAAGTCAGAATACCATAATGCTATATACTTTCTGATATTTTTTATTGGGGGATCTGTAGAGAAAGTGGCAGGGGCCCATGAAACTACGGTTTATGGAATTGGTTTGTTTGACAAGGTGGTCTCAAGCTGCTGGGGAATATGACCCTCTTTTATGACCCATTTGAGTCTCTAAATCCTGAAATAAGTAGAGATAGTAGGGGGTGAGGCACTGTTTTCCTCATCTTCTTTAGTGAGTTCTGATTTGCTGTAGTTCAGAAAGAGCTGCATAGAGTGCAGAATTTAAGAAGCTATTGCTCATTATTTCCTCATTAATAATGCAGGATATAAAACTTCTGTACAGGTTTTGGCAGATTTCTCCCATATTTAATATATAGCGCTACTGTCATTATTCATGATTTTGCACATCTTCATAAAAGTTGGGAGTAGGCATATACAGTCTCATCATGCAAATCTATAAAGAATTTTTAAAGTCTCTCAATTTACCTAAAAATATCACTAGCTCAAAAGTTTTAGGAAAGATGCAGTCATTTTACAGAGAGATTTATGAAGATACGTAAGACCACACTCTGATTTTAAGTAGCCCGTGTAACCACTTAAAGAGGTAGAGCACATCTATGACTATATGCCAAGTGCCATTAGGTGTAGTACAAATGAAGAACCGTAGAAAGGAAGATTTGTAATCACATACAATTCGTCAGAATTTTTCAAATAGTATGGCATTTTATATAAACCTAAAAAGATGGACAGGGTTTTCACAAGTAGAGTGGGAGAGGCAGTGGTATCATACATTGAGGAAGATGTGCATGGGCAGAGGTTATGAATTTATGGAAGAGATCAGCACTAAGTCTGGCAGGCTCATATTCAAATAGTGGATTCTAAGTGTTAAGGCAATGAGATTGTATTGCATTCAGTAGCCATTAGGAACCATTGAGAGCCCTTGAATAAGGAAAAGATTTGATGTTAAGTTTTATTGTGAAGGAGTATTCTACAGCAATGTGAAGTCTAGATTAGAATAAAGAAGGGGAGTATGATGCCCACATATGTGGCTATTCCGGTAGTCTAGGAAGAGGGGAAAGTATAATTCAAATAGGGAGGCAGGAATGAGAAGAAAATCAAGGAAAGAGATGTAGAAAAGTCTGGTAGAAACAAAAGCTATTGACTTAATATCTAACTGAATTTTGAAGTAGGGGATAGGCTTAAAGTACTGGGGCCTAGGAGACAATCAAGTTTATGATATTGATAGACAATGATAAGCAAAAGATGGAAATCATGTAAGAAAAGAAGGGAGTTTGGATTTGAACACACTGTTCTTTTTCTGCCAGTTTTTATCCAATTATTTGATAGGTAGGCAATGGAAAATGAAGGTTTGGAAACAAGGGAAAGAAAAAGTAATCAGACATGTTTAGGAGTGATTAATGTGTTGCTCTTTAGAGAAGAAGCACATGACTCAGAATGAGAAAATCAGATTTCTTTCTGAGAAACAAATGCAAGGAGGGAACAGTACATCCTACTTTGGTGGCACAGGGGCTTCTTTCTGCCAGCTCTATGCCCTGCCAAGGGGACAAGCTAGTCTGAGAGAATGAAGCCAGCATACAGGAAGGAATGGAGATGAGGTATCAAGAAAGTCCTGGTGACGCTGGAGTTCCTAGGAAACACTTGCCATCCTCTTTGTGGTTACTTAAGTCTTTTAGCATATTTATTCTTTTTAAGAGAATTGCTAAATTAGTTTGAAGTGAATTGCTATAATTTGTAAGCAAAGGAATCTTGACCATTTAGCATTGAAAAGTCAGAAGTAGTCTTCAGTTGTTCCATTCCAATTTTAAATGAGCTACAAAATTTATTCTGTCATTCATTTAACATTCATTAAATACCTGCTCAGTTTTGGGTATTGTGATAGTCTCTGAAGAAAAATTGGATATTGAATTGGAGAAAGAACTGAATGAAGCAGGAAGGTTTTGAGGGAAGTCTGGTCCAGTAGAAAAGACAAACCCCAATTTATGAACAGGCAGAATTCCAAATGCCCACTAGCAAATTGGCTGGTTGGCACTCAGAACAGATTACTCCACAGAAACCTCATTGTGAGTGGTGTGATGTGCCCGGGATAGCTTGGAAAAATCAATTCTATAAAAAACATCTATCAAATTAGACATAAAACAAGGGTTTGACCATGTGTAGCATGTTTCTCTAGAAAGCTCACCCTGGGTGGCCCTTTAGTAACCAGGTATAGATCAGATGTTGGTAGATTCCCATGGGTTGGGAGAAGTCATTGCTTCCACCTCTTATAAGAAGTGTGTGAGGTGGGTGCAGTGGCCCTCACCTGTAATACCAGCAATTTATGAGGCTGAGCCAGGAGGATCAGAAGTTTGAGGCCAGCCTCAGCAACTCAGTGAGACTCTGTCTCAGAGGTAGAACACTCCTGCACTCCCAGATTATACCTCCTGTACCACAAATGGGGAGGGGGGGGGAAGGACTATGGCAACAGTATCCTTTAGAATGAAATTTTTAAAAAAATTATTAAGGAGTTTTGTTATTGTACAATCATAAATGCATATAAAGTAACAGTATGATATTCATTTGCGTTTGTTCTTAATCCTGAATTACTCCCACATCATCCACACCTCAGTCTCTTGATTCTAGAAAGGAATTTTTAAAACTCATAATGAGAGGGAGGATTAGGGCATACTAGTAGTGATAGAGAGTTCCCTACTTGTCCCACCTGTGCTAAGAGGGGGATTATGTCAGTTGAGTTCCCTGTTGCAATTCTGTAAAAGTTATTTGCAAGTCAGGCTTTTTGGAGTAAGGCACCTATTCAAGTTGCTGAATTTATCTCTGCTATCTCTGTAATAAGTACAAACACATCATGATAATGTAATTGTAAAGTTTTGTACTCTAACATAAAATATAATCAGAAAAGGTAAAAAAAAAACAAAGCATGAATTACACATGCACTCAGATATCATCTCATGCTTGCAATCATGGACAAATGTAATGTCTTTATTATGTACCTTCCCTATGTTTCATACATTCAGCACAGTGCCACACCCTGAAGATCTGAAGGTAAGTACACTTGGGAACTCCTAATGTAAAAATAGAACAAAGGCTATGGATTGAGTTCAGTGATATAGCACTTGATTAGCATGTTCAAGGCCCTGGCTAACACTGCAAAGAACTTAGTTAAAATGAATATAATAGCATTATTGAAGCAAAGAAGCCCTGTATACAGTTGTGGATTCTTCCAAGATGCCCTCTTTTTCTCCAAAATACTTATTGCTATCAGATATAAGGTAAATATTTACTTTCTATTTGTTTGTGTTCACCTGAACTTAAAGGCCATGGGGCAAGAAAAAAACATGAACTCAAACCTTTCCAGACCTATACATAAAATGGTATGAAGAATGAGCACCATTTATAAGACTGTCAAGGAGAACAACGTGAAAAAAATATAGGAATGAAAAATGAAGACCTCACGTAGTTTATCTCTCAGAGTCCTTGTGAACGAGTGATAATATAACAACAACATCATGGCAGATAATAACATCAGGTACTGCCACTGGGGCTGACAATGTGTAAGGCATTGCTATGAGCACTTTGGGTACCTCACCCCAGACAACTCCCACAAGTCTATATGTTGGTACAATGTTGAGCTCTTTGGCACTGACAAACACAGAAACAATAAGCATCTCACCAAAAATTAGGTGGCTAGTAGGAATAAGATTCAGGAATTGAATCACATGGTCTAGTAGGAGATCAGGTTGATTAGGTCAAACAGGGACCAGATCAAAGTGGCCTTTAATGACATACTAAAGGATCTGACTTTTGCTTGGAGATAATGGGGACCCATGGATAAGAATTGTTTCAGAATATCAGAATTGGCTTTTAGAGTCTTCTGGAGTAGAATGCAGAATGAACTTGAGAATGAATAAGGAGAGCAGTAAAAAAGTTACAATAGGAGTTTATGGAAGAAGTAATGATTCTAAATTAGATCTGTGGCGAAGGAAGTAGAGAGTAAAGAGTAAACATTATTGAGTAGGTACAAACCACAAAGAAGAAGGAAGATTTTGCCTAATGTCACTCCTGTTGGCAAAGTTCAAAGCTGTCCATTTCACAGCCACCTTACCCACACTGAATGATACTGCAAGTTTCAAAATTTTCCGGTTCAATAGACAAGTACATCAGTGTTATTTCTGAGTTCATTTCTTGGTTTGTTGGTGTTATGGTTTGCCTCTTAAGAGCCCCTCAAAGGTCCATATGAAAAAAGTTTGGTTGCAAGCTTGTCGTATCATTAGAATATGGTAGAACCTTTATAAGATGGGGACTAGTGGAAGAGAATTAGTTCAATTGGAGCTTGCCCTTGAAGGGAATACTGGGACCCTGGCCTCTCCTCTCCTTCTTTCTATGCTGTGAGCAAAACAGGTTGCTTCTCAGGTTGCTATGAGTCAACAGCCTAGCTCTAACAAATGTTTCTCACCATGATGTTCTGCCTTGACATAGGTCCAAACCCAATGGAGTCAACCAACCATGAACTGAAACCTCTGCAATTATGAACCAAAAGAAACCTTTCCTCCTTTAAGTTGATTTGCTCAGATGGTGGAAAACCAAATATCACAGATGGGGATATTATTTTTTTCATGTTTAGAGGTCATTTGCATGTCTCCAATATGTAAAATGTTCTTTGCCTATTTTTCTATACATAATGCATTTTCCTCTTGATCCCTGAAATCCCTGTTATTCTTTTATGTGACCTTACAAACCAGTCTAACCCTTCTTCCTACCTCCTTTCATTAACAGCAAATTAGAAGAATTCTGATTCCCTCTCTATCTCTGTACCCCGAGGAACAGTGAACCAGGTTGGCACCCGACTTGACTCCTTCCCATCAGGAAAGGGAAATTATCTTAAAAATGAGAAAATTTGATGATGAACACAAAGAATTTAATTTATGATGTGTTTAATGTTTTTTTGAATATTCAAGTGGGTCAAAATAGACCAGGAGAATGCAAATTTAGAAATAATTATCTGAAGATTGTCAGAATGTATTGATGATTAAAACCATGGACATAGATCAGTTGCCCTGGAGATGCCCATATATGCATCTAGAGGTTGAGAGGAAAAGATATTACAAGGGAAATCATAATTATTGTTTAAACAAGTGGGGAGAGGGGAAAAGAAACAGGAAAAAGCAATAAAATTTATGATGGATAAAATAAAATTTCCAAACCAAGTGAGTAGTGAAGAGATGTTGCAGAGAGATGATCAAAATGCAACCTTTCTTTTGTAGTCTTTGGAGAGGGTTCCATGAATTGTTAGAAATGAGACTAGATTTAGTATGTTGAGAAGTTACTAAGCAATGCCACTTTTCAAAAGTTTTGCTTATTAATGAATGGTTAGCATGGTGAGTAGAAAGAGATGAAAAGTCAAGATAGGCTACATTTTAGGATAAAGAAACTTGGATACTTTCAATGTGTCGGGGAGGAGAAGAAAGACTACAATATAGGAGATGAAGGAATTCAGCATATATGTATCAAACATGTAAGCAGAAAATTATAGTTTGACTCTGTAGACAAAAATATTATTAATCACCATATAAGACTGTTATGTTTTGATGAAAAGTGTCCCCCAAAAGCTCATGTGAGGTAATATAAAAAGGCTCAGAGGTGAAATGGTTGGATTATGAGAGTCAACCTCATCAGTGAGTTAATCCCTAAGTAGAGATTAATTGGCAACTGAAGACAGGTAGGGTGTGGCTGGAGAAGGTGGGTCATTGGGGGTGTGCCTTTGGGGAATATATTTTGTATGTGGCATGGAATTTCTCACTCTGCTTCATAGAGCTATGCCTTGACCTGTTTCCCTCTGCCACACACTTCCATCATGATGCTCTGCCTTACCTTGAGTCCCAAAGTGTGGAGCCAGCCATCTATGGACCAAGACATCTGAAATCTTGAGCCCCCAAATAAACTAAAATTGTTCTTGTCAGGTCTTTTATTCCTAGCAATGAAAAAAGGTGACTAAAACACTGTCCTTTAGGAATTTATATCCTGGTGGGAATACTGGTGATGGGGGATGGGAAGGATGATGAGAATGCTCCTGAAAGATGTAGTATATTTTCTATGAAGCAACTAGAAAAACCATATACTCTGGAAGTGAAAGGTAGTGGGATTGGAAAAGGGACTTGATAGTGTGGGAAATATTCAGAAATGTTGGTGAGGTAATGAGTAAAGAAATAGATTGGGTGCAGGCAACAGGAGTATTGAAGAGTCTAAGAGCCCAGAAAAGGATAGAATCACATTGGAGGTGTCTCCATTGTTTGGGCCTATATGATTTCCTCTAATACTTTCCTAGAGGAAGAGTGTGAGTGGCATTAATCTAGGTTTAGAGAAGACATCTGCAGTTGGAATGAGTGGGACAGAAGGAAAAAGGGACAGGGTGATTTCATTAAAATAGAGTTGGGGTGATAAGACATTTATTCTGGGCTGGATGAGGAAAGAACTCAAGAAGAAGCCTGTTAGTAGTGGGTAAAGAAGATTAACAGTCAGATGCTCTTGATAAAGTTGTCTTTCATAGTAAAGGAGTGAGAGATCTGGAAACAGAATCATATCAGGAATCTGGACAATAGGGTTAAGGATTAAGGATTGGGGAGTTGAAGTTCAGCAAAAAGAAAGGCCATTATGAGAAAAAAGAAAAGGAGAAAAGGGTAACATTCATTGTGGGCCTCTTTTGTTTTGTTTTGCTTTGGACAATAAAGATGACAAGCTTAAGATACTGAATGCTAGAAACCCAACTGGATCATCCATTTTGATGCCAAAGACACCCAGTACAATGTCTGGGAACTGGGGTAGAAAGAATGACTTTAACACATGCTAAATGCCATAGTGAATGGAGGAAAATGAACTGGGCTGTAAATATCAGTGAATTGTGTATGAGGAAAGAGACAAAAAATCATGAGGAAGAGGATGGAAAAATGAATTATCCAGAATTGACATTGGACCTGAGGGAAGACACTAACTGTACTTGCTCACCCTACAGCACATAAGTTCAAGGGAAGTGATTGGTCTCCACTTACGATTAGTACAGCAGAAGTGCTATCTTTGGGAGGAGAAGCATGTATCATTTCAGGCCAGATGCAAAAGAGAGTTCAGAGTAGATTATTAGCTACTGCTGCCTAACAAGGCACTGCAATACTTCAGGGTGTGAAATAGCAAGCTTTTATTTAACACATGTCTTTATGGTAGAAGATGTTACCTTCCTTAGGTTGGGCTAAGCTCAGCCAGTTTATCTAGGGCATCTTTGCACCACATGGCTACTGTCCTCTCTCTCAGGCTACTGGAATGGACCAATCATGTTTTTCCTCAGGGCAGCAGGAGAGGAGCAAGAGAGCATAAGCTCAACTGCAAAATGAGCTACTACTGTGTTGTTTGAGTGCTAGCTTCCCTTTGGCCAATGTACATTACACGGCCAAATCCAACATCCATGAAGTGGAGAAAAATGCCACTCTACTAAAGAGAACGGAAGGAGTGAATAACCAGATTCACCACAGAAGAGGAATTTACTTAAGCTCAATTGTAGTTCTGAAGGGTCTAAGCAAAGTGAGGAGGTGTGAAGATCATGCAAAAAGATGTCCTGAGCAGAGTGGAGAGAATTCAGAGGAGTATGCATTCTGCAGAGTGTACAATGTGGACTGGAGAGGAGAGGAACTCTGGTGAAAAGTTATTTTGGAAAATTTTGTTTTTAGATAATGTTTTCCCAAGCTGAAAGGCATTTCCAAAACTCTGAGAGAGATATTAGCTGATAATGGTACATCAACCATATCAAAGTAATCTATACTGCATGGAGATTCCAGTTATCTATATGTTTGTTTCCAAGTATTCATGTGTTAATTCATCCTGGATTTCTCAATTCGTGCTTGATGGCTGAAGTACTGAAGAGGAATGTTGGATGCGCCCATATAAGTATAAATTCTATACTTAATTATATACGTACAAATTCTGCATATGGTTTGAACTGCACCCAAGTACTTATCTGGAGAAGCAAGCCTTTCTGTTTAACCACCTGATTTGTAATATAAAATTTAAGAATTAGCCTCTCTGCAATATTTTAGTTGATAATTCTTGTTTTGATTTGAAGGGAATCCTAATACAAGTGTAATTTTTTAACATGTTTTTAAAAAAGACAGATGGAAAATAAACACCTGGAAATCTTTTGACTTCCAAATTTGCAACTCTAAAACAGTAAACATTCCTCTCTGTGAAAGTCCTCTAAGGTTTACCCTATTCCAGCTCTCTTCACTCCACACACAAATATGTTTTGGGATATTATCCATATTTAGATAGTCAATTTACTATAGCCACTAATGAAAAGTTTAAAATACCAAGACAATATGAGATAAACTTGAATCTGAATTCTTACAATTTCAGTTTGTTCTCTGCAGTGCGGTTAGACCCGAAGCTTTTGATAGAGGCAGAGCTCTGAACATGTGCTGCCTGTGTGTGATAATTACAAAGGCCAGAAGGAAAATCTTGAATTTTTCAAGAGGTCTTAATGACTCCCAGGACATTGGGCTGCAGCATGGATCTTGTTAAGAGAATGTAAACTCAGTGCTATAGGAAAATAATTGCCTGGAACACTGGAGAGCTGGGAAGGATCCCAGACATTCACTCTGATTGTCTGAATGGGTAGTGTGCTGTTTAATTTTATGAAAGACATTTTTGTCATCTTTCAACCTGAGAGAATCATGGTCAAAAGGATGAAGGAGAGATGGAGTTACAGAATTATATTATTCAAATTATATTTATAAAGACTGTACACTTATTTCATCTTCTTTCTTTGAACGAAAAGATATAGAAATGACATCCAAAGCAATATCAGAACAGATGGAATATATAGGCAGTGAGTGATAATAAAATCATAACAAATGTATAATCTGTATTACTTAAATTATTCATATAAAGACTACTAAAATTATTAGTAATATGTCTGGTCCCGGCCGGCAGGGACCGGACAAAGCATTCAACTAGACCCATTTGCTCTTAAGTTCTCCAAACTCTTTATTTCTCCCTTTACCGCGGCTAAAGGCCTCCAGGCGCTTCCCACCTTCCCTCTCTTTGAGTCAAGCCTATCAACGTTTAGAGTCCTTGTTTCTATTGCCATACCAGAGTTCTTATTTCTGCAGCCGAGGCTCTTACTGCCTGCATCTTCTACCGCTGCTGATCTCTCTGCCGTCTCTGCTGCTGCTGCCTCTCTGACTCTCTCAGGCAGCAGGCGGTCGTCTCTCTGCTTTCCTCCTGACTGCTGCTTGCTTCTTCCATGCTTCTTCTTCTCTGACTGCTTCAGGACAGGGCTGCTTGCTTGCTTGCTTCTGGACAGGGCGGGTTGCTTCTACCTGACTAGTCGCTACTCTATTTATCCATTACAACAGCCAATAGGGGTACAGTGCAAACACGTTTATACAATTGTAACAAATGAGTGGCCTAATGGTTTAGTCATGCGGTCAGGCATTACATCACTAAGGAAGATACAAGCCAGCTGGGTCAGAGTTGTTTACCACCAATTCTTTTACAAGCCAGCTGGACCTCATGTTGGGGGAATCCCCAACAGTAAGATGAATGGGATGTCTAATGACAGCATGTGAAATGTTGATTTTATGTGGTCTTTGAAACATAAAATTTTGGACAAATTTGGGAGAGATATAAAGATATTAAGACCAAAGCAAGAGTTAAAATCTAGAAATAGTTAAAATTTGCTGTGTTGTTCCCTTTATTTTGCTTTTTAACTGCTGGTGGCTGGTTTTAAAAGTAACAATAATTCATTCTAGACTATTGAGAAAATATAAAAATATATCATAGTGTAAAATAAATGTCATCTGTATTTCATTAGGAATAGTAAATGATTAATATTTTGAGATATGTATATATGGATATATGTGTGTATAGACATATTTCTAGCCATTTATGCATTTAAATATATGTATCCTTTTCAAAATAAAAAAATTATAATATATTCTATTTGCTGCTTTTTATTGATAATACATTCTGAACATTTCCTATATGACTGAATATTATTCTGCACCCCCTGTTTTAATGCTTGCAAAAATTTCCATTGTATTCCGGACATTATTGGTGCATCATAGTTGTACATAAATATGGGATTTGTTGTCACATATTTATAGCTGCAGAGTACAGCAATACACTTTGGTCAATACCCACACCCAGCACCCACCCGCCTCCCTCCTCTGGTCCCATGATCCCATTCCTCTCTTTCTGTGTCTTATATTTTTCCTAAAATACTCAACTATAGTGACATAATTCTTATACCTATAAAGAGCATTTTTATATGCATGACAATAGCATATACAGTGACATACTTATAAATGCTTGGAGTGTGCCTTGTTTTAACTCAGTTCCAATGCTTTGCCTTCACCTCCCTTCTTATCACCTCTTGTTCTTTTAAGATATATTTGACAATAGGATTAAACATTTACACTTTTGTAGAGGCATGCTGTGTAGTTAAATGACAATTTTGTATTGAAGATGAGTAAGCATATACACTGCTATTTTTTCTGTAGGGTAAATCCTTGGTGCATTAAAACTTTTTTTTTTCCTTCTGGTACTGGCAATTGAACCCAGGGGTGCTTAACCACTCTACCACATCTCCAGCCCTTTTTCAGTTTTCATTTGAGACAAGGTGTCTCTAAGTTGCTTAGGGCCTCGCTAACTTGTTGAGGCTGGCTTTGAACTTGTAATCCTCCTGCCTCAGCCTCCTGAGCTGTGGGGATTACAGGCATGATGGAAGCTTTTTGGGAGGTATTTTCAATAGTTTTCACCTGTGGTTGTGCCAAATTCCCCTATCATCTGCAATTCTTGATAGGGACACTTCGTCCATATTTATAGCATTACCAAATTTTAGTAGTTTGTAAGACCTTTGTCAGATAGAAAATAATAGCTCATTCCTGAATACTAATTTTTTCAACTTTGTAAAATATTTTTGGCATGTAAGTTTTGTAATTTATTTAAATATAGACTACAAAACTGTGCTGAAAACAGTCATTTGTTTTAGAATATGCTAAGGTATTCATTTTCCTTGGTTAGATTTTTTCAATTAATATTTATATTAAAAATTATGTTGAAAATATACAGGCAGAGTCCAGGAGTTGTTGGACACAATGCAAAATAGAATATTCAGATTCTTCCTTGCAGGCTCAGATATGTAAATTACAATTTTATATAAAATCTTTCTGATTTAGATTCAATGTAATTCTTCTTTATATGAAAAAAGATAATTGACATAAAAAGAAAAAATATGATAAGAAAATAATTCTTAAATCACTCCTGAATACAGCATGAATAAACATATCACTATGGGCTATTTTGTCAAATTTACGATTATGTGAATTAATGATTCCTAGAGAAGTTTTTAAAAATTCTTAAAATAATATTTACATTTCATGAGCAGTATATCCTTGCTAAATTCTTATCCTACTTTGATCAAAATTTCTTCGACTTTCAAATACCCTTGATATTTCACATTCTGGTGTTTTATTTTTGATTTATTTATTTTTTCCTTTCTTTCTTCACTTGTTGGTTGCTTTCTCCTTCCTCTTTTTTTATTATTTTCAAATAATCAGTGTTTTTAACCAAAAATTCAAGATAATATACTGAGAATTGACAATTTAAAATTACTCTCTTAAATGTTTTAATAAACTTATTCATCTTCATAGTCTCAAATTTTCTTTTCTTTTTTTTAAAGAGAGGATGACAGTGAGAGAGAGAGAGAGACAGAATCAATTTCTATTGAGTTTTTCACATGGGTTTCATTGCTCTGACACTTAGTTGTGTACATGGGTGCTGGGGTTTGAATTCGCATACTCGGCATATGCTGGGCAAGTGCCGTAACCACCAAGCCACTGCTGCAGCCCTCACATTTTCTTTTTAAAAACCCAGTCAAAATTAATTTGTCTCATAGTAAGTTATGAAGATGTTAGCTGGAGTCTCAAGACTGACGGTCTTGGTTGTGTCATGCAACTTGTTACTTGCTATAGATTGCCAAAGAAGAAAATTCCTGGACAGAGTTAAACACTCTTGGAAGACTTTACTCAAGATTATTGAAACTGTAAAAAGAAGGGAGATTTACATCTCAGAGGGGCAGAGGAAGCATTTATAATTGCAAGTTTCTGAACAAAATGCTCTAAGAAAAGGAAAGTGTGTTTATGTTGGGTTGAATAACTTGAGGAAGAAACCTAACCAAAATTCAACCAAGCTGCAGGGGTATATTATGGTGCCTTGGTCAAAAGTAACCAGGAAAAATAATTAAAGATTTCATTGCTTCTTCACTCCCTATCCCCACTTTCCAACACCATCAGAGAGCTAAGTGTCATATTCCAATTGATTTAGAAAAATATAGACATTGATATTCACAGGGAAATGAATAATTGCATTTTAAAATGGGAATTAAAAGAAAAAAGAAAGAAAGAAAAATAGCCTTATCACTCCTCTGGGTTTAGAAAGGATTATCTTTAAAAAATTCTGTCTATTCAGTGGTAGTAGTTATGGGTAATTTTTTAAAAATTTTCTACCCCAGAGTTCTATACACAGGATGAGTAGCCCTTATGCAAAAAGCTTGGAACCAGATGTGATTTTTGGAATATTTGCATATCAATAATGAGCTATCTTGGGAATGGGGCTGAAGTCAAAACACAAATTTCATTTGTTTCACATATACCTGACACACATAGTCTGAAAGTAAGTTTTATATGATATTAACATTTTTTTGCATTAAAAAGATTCAAGTTGTGGAATTTTTCATTTGTGGCATCATGCTGCTACATAAATATCTATTTAAGTCATTTAAAATCAGGTTAATTGTTGTTTGTTATTGTTGTCTTGTAATAATTATTTGTATATTCTGGATATCACTTCCTTATTATTTCTATGATTTGCAAATAAATATCTCTCACACTAGGGGCTACCTTTTAATTTGTTGAATCATATAAGGCCCAAAGGTTTTTAATTTTGAAGAAGACATTTATTTATTTTATTTTTGTGCATGTGTTTTTGGCTTAATATTCAAGAAATCATCGCTAAAACCAACAGCATGAAGTTTATCCCTTATGTTTTCTTTGAAGAGGTTTGTAAATTTAATTCAACATTTAGGCATTTGGTTCATTTTAATTTTATATATTTTGATTTTTTAAATTTAAATTAATTTTAGCTGATACATAAAAACATGAAAATAATATATTTACGGAGTATCTTGATGTTTCAATACATGTATACATTATGTAATGTTCAAATCAGGGTAACCATATTTAGCCTAAAAATTATCATTTCATTTTGGTAGAAATATTCCAAATATTTTCTTCTGGGTTTTGAAAAACATGTACACTACACTGTTGCCATTCTTAGTCACCCTATTGTGCAATAAAGCTCCAGAATTCCTTGCTTCTACATAACTGTATCTCAGTAACCATTAATCAACCTTTTCCCATCCTATTCTCCCCAGCTTCTGATAACCACTGTTCTACTCTCAACTTCTATGAAACTGACCTTGAAAATATTCCACATATGAGTGAGATCATGAAGTACTGGTCTTTTCTGCTTGGTTTATTTAACTTCTCATAATGATTTCCAGTTCCATTCTTGTTGTCGCAGTGACAGGATTTCATTCCTTTATGAGATGAAGACAATTCCATTGTGTATATGTATCACTTTTTTATCCATTCATCAGTTTATGGATATTTAGATTGTTTCAATTTTTTGGTTATTTGTGTACAGTGCTGCAATAAACATAGGGGTACAGATATCTCTTTGACATACTGATTTCATTCCCTTTTGACATATAGCAGGTAGTAGGATTGGCTGGGACATGTGGCAGTTCTGTTGCTATTTGAGGAATCTCGGTAGTGTTTTCCAGAATGACTGTGCTAATTTATATTCTTACCAATAGTGTGAGAGGGTTCCCTTCACATCTGTGCCAGCACTTGTTATCTTTAATCTTTTAGATGTTAGTTATTCTTACTGGCATGAAGTCAGGATATAAAATTGGCAAGTATTTTCTACTAGTCTGTAGATTATTTCTTTGCTTCACTGATTGTTTTCTTTGCTGTGAAGAAACTTGTTTGATATAATTACATTTATCTACTTTTATTTGATCCTCTGTTTTGGGGGTCTTAACTAAAATACTTGTGGTTATTTCAACGTCCTGAAGCATTTCTCTTTTTTTCTCCTAATAGTTTCATAGTTCAGGTCTAACATTGAAGTCTTTAGTCCATTTTGAGTTGATTTTTATAATTGGTAAGAGATGGGGGTCTACTGTATTCTTCTGCACATGGATATCAATTTCATAGTATATTGATTTAAAAGACTATTTTCTACAATGCATGTTCTTAGCATCTTTGTCAAAAAACAATTGGCTATCGATGAGTAGATTTACTTATAGTTTCTCTATTCTGTTTAATTGGTCCATGTATCAGTTTTTATGCCAATACCTTGCTGTTTTATTACAGTTTGTAGCATATTTTTAAGTCAGGTGGTATAATGTCTCCTACTTTGTTATTTTTGCTCAAGATGATTTTAGTTATTTGAGTTTTTTTATGTTCCATATGAATTTTAGGATCACTTTTTAAATTTCCATGAATAATGCCATTGGAATGGGAATTGCATTAAATCTATAGATTGATTTGAGTAGCAGTATGTGGATAAGATTATGACATCTGCAAACAGTGACAATTTGACTTCTTTTGCAGTTTGGATGCTTATTTATTTCTCCTTATTATGTTGATATATTTTTCCTTCCATACTTATTCAGTATTCTATCATGAAAGGATATTGAATTTTATTGAATGCCTTCTCTGCATCTACTGAGATGATTATATGTTTTTTGTCCCTCTTCTGTTGATACGTTAAATAATATTTATTGATTTGCATATTGTTGAACCATCCTTCATCCCTCGGATGAATCCCACTTAATAATTGTGGATACTCTTTTTAACAAATCTGTTGAATTTTATTTGAAAGCATTTTGTTGATAATTTTTGCATGTATGGTCATCAAGGATATCGTCTTGTAACAAGCTATCTTCCTTTTCTTGTCTTTTATTCCTTTGTTCTTCTCCAGTTTTCTTATCAGGATAATACTGACTTGTAGAATGAGTTTGGCAGGATTCCTTTTCTTCATTGAAATAAGAGAAATTGATACTAATTTTCCTTTAAGTGTTTGATAGAACTCGGCAGTGAAGTCATTTGGTCTTAGTCCTCTGTTTTTCTCTGATGGATTATTAATGGTCTGTTTAGGATTTTCTTTTCTTAATGATTCAATCTTAATAAATTATATGTATCCAGGAATTTGCCCATTTCTTCTAGGTTATAAAATTTGTTGATGTACATTGTTTTTCATAATAATGTTTAAGATCTTTTCTATTTATGTGATGTCAGTTGTTATATCTCTCTTTTCATCTGTGATTTTTGAAATCATATTGAATATATTTTGTAACCACTATGCAATGAGACTAGAAATCAACAAAATAAATAGTTTGGAAAATATACAAATACATGGAAATATAACAACTCACTCTTAAACAACTAGTGGATAAAGGGAAAAATTAAGAAGGAAATTAACAGATTTCTTGAAATAAATGATGTTGAAAGTAAAGTACAAAAAACCATGGCTACATAAAAAGCAATACTAAGAGGGAAGTTGATTTCAACTGATGACTGTATTAGAACCTATTGTTATATCTATAAAAATAGAAAAAAAAAGAAGAAACTAAATCACAAATTAGTAGACAGAAATAATACAGATCAGAGCAGAAATAAATGAAATAGACATTCAGAATTGCAAAATACCAATGAAACGAAGAGTTGGTTCTTTGAAGGAAATTTGACAAAACCCCACTTAGTCTAAAGGAAAGAGAAAGCAGGTCAAAATTGAGGTGAGTTAATTTTTTTATCTAACATAAGTAAAAAGTCCAACATAGTTGTTTTTGTTGCATGTAGATATTCTGTTTTCTCAATGCATTTATTGAAAAGATTGTCCTTTCCCCATTTAATGGTCTTCGCACCCTTGTCAACCTTGTATATTTAAGGGTGAGCTTTGAGGTTACTTTTATTCTGAAGGTTAGACTATTTGTCTTTAGGCCAGTACCAAAGTGGTTTAAAATTTTCCCTGGGGAACCTTAACCTAGAGCTTCCTAGTCTGTCATTATGTAGACATCACTCCTCCCTAGTTTAATTTTTAAATTATTGTGCTAATTTTTATTTACAGCATTAACAGTATAGAATGAAGACTTTTATTTTTCTCATTTTTGGAATATATTTACATTTTATTGTTGGGCCTTGAAATGAAGACATAGTTTCTGCCTCTTGAGAATTATGGAAATGTAATTCCTAAGCCAAGGGAAATTAATATGAAGCACAATTATTTTTGTTTTAATAGTGACATGGAACTTCTAAGCTGAATAGCACTACCCAGTAAGATTAAAAATTAAAACAATAAGGTTCAAAACAATGTCATTTTCTACCTGGATTATACAGTAGACATGATTATTATGTGGACATTGAAAAATTTTTTTCTATTAGATGCTTTAGAAGTGTTTAAAAATCAAATAAGTTACTAAACAACTAATATTAAAATATAGTTTAAAACTTGCATTAGTTGATATAAAAGATTCAAAAGTAATTTATTCTTCTCTTAAAGATATGTGCTATTCAAAGTATATGATGTCCTTATTTAACTTATAGAACTAATAGTTTAACATTTGTCTATTGCAATCAATTTTTAATAAGATGATTTATGAAGTTTATGTTCTAAAAATTCAAGCACAACAAAGGTTTTGAAACCTCATACTTTTCATATTTAAAAATTATATTATTCTGACCCTTTTGTGCCTGTTTAGGTCTATCATTACATCTTTGTTAGTATCATTTTTATTTGTATGTGTTATAGGTTTTATTTCTTGATAGATTTTCCCAATTATCTATGGATGTCTGACACTTAAAGTGAATCTACTTGAAATGAGAGCCAAAATGTCATAGAATTTTGAGATGCAATGTTTTGGGTGACATTTACATTAAATAATAAAAATTAATTTAAAAATATAAAAGTAAAATTTTGTACATCATAGATTGTTAAAGAAGAGAGTTCTCATTGTACTAGAAATGTAACTATGTTACAAACAGTGAGCAAAGAAGAAAAATAATGGTTTTGAAGAAGATCTAATTTTTTGGCAGTAGCACAATGTAGCAGCTTTCCCCAGGCATGATATTGGGAATAGTATGAAAGAGATGGTAACTTTAAAAAACAGTATTTTGGGCTCTGTCCCCTTCCCCCATTCTGGGGGAAATCTACTCTTTTCCCTATGCTTTACTTTCTATCAAATAAAGTCTGTCTACTATACCTAAAAAATATAAATAAATAAATAAATAAATAACAGTATTTTAAGACTTTGTTAATTTTCCCAGAAGCCTCTTCTAATCCTTTGATCTTCAAATAATTCTGTTTTGAAATATATGTCATTTCACATAATCATTGAAACTGGTCTCACTTTAGTGCATTCTCTAAAGACACTATTTTTGGGATTTCAGCAGATCTCCAACATTACTCTTTTCCATTTTAAAGCATTCTACATTGGGCTGGATTGGTGGCTTAGCAGGTTTGGTTCTTGCCTGGCATGCACAAGGATGCGGGTTCAAATCCTAGCACCATATGCACAATGAAGTGCATAATATAAATCAATCAATGTTGTGTCAAAACTAACATAAAATATCACAAAAGAGAGTCATTAATTTTGCCTTACAGGCAAGAATCAGAGCAGATTTCACAGAGGTAACAACAGTTTACTAGATCTCTTAATTTCCTAGTTTGAAAAGAGCAAAATATATAGAGAACTCTCATTTTAATAAAAAAAGCAGAATAAATGTGAAGCACTTCACACCTGTGGTTTTCATTTGTGTTAAGACCTGTAAAAAGTGGTAGAGTTGATAATGGTGATATGGGAATGATGACTATGGTGATGGTGATGATGATGATGGTGGTCATGGTGATGATGACGGTGAATGTTACTGATACTCTCTACTGGGTAGAAATTTTCCCAGTTATTCTTTCACAACTGACAGCCTAATTTTCTTTTGCTATGTATCCTGATTTGTAGCAATCACAGATTTTGGAGATTGGCCACAGATATAATTAGACCCAGTCAATTAAGAGAATCTTATTCCCTAATCACTGACTGATCGAGGAGCTGTAAGGCTATGATACTCAGAACAAAGCTTTCCTTATCAACAGAGATTGGTTCAGAAAAGGGTACAAGGTCATATTTGAATCCATGAAATGGCAACACAATTTTGAAAAGAAGATTATGGGAAACATTTCTCCATTCTTTAGGGAAAGCTTTAGGGGAGCACTCTCCTGCTGGTCATTGTCAAATTAACCAGGCACACTGCAGTCATCTGATTATAGTTGAAGATGAAACTAGCATGCAGTGATCCCTACCCCATTCTCTCCCTAACAATCACAGGGATAATGAAGACAGAGTTTTTGAGCTAAGTAAATTCTAAGATATACCTGACCTATGGATTTCTGAGTACAAGAGTTCATGAATGTGCTTGTTTAAACCATTTGATTTGACTTTTTATTGCATGCCATCAAAGGCATTCTAACTCATTTAATATTTAACAATTGGGAATAAAAATAACTAATCAAAGAAAATGTAATATTTTAAAAGAATATGAATGAAAACAATAATAATGAATGAGGATGAAAACATGGAAAACTGAAATGCTCAAAAGCTAAAATAATATGCAAATTAAAAATTCTGGGTAGAAAATATTAAAAGTTACAAATAAATCTGACAAAAATCAAACTATTTAGCAAGAGTAGCAAACTAAATCATTGAAATCTTCTCCCATATACTAGGATCTTTTATTTATTTATTTATTTATTTTTATTTTTATTTTTGGCATTCATTTCTTTACAAGTGATGAAGGCTTAACATAAAAGCTGTTTCCAGCTAAGAGTACATTATCTGTGCAGTTTTCTAAAACAGACCTCTGGTTTCAGCCCTGTGATCCTGATAAGAAAGGTGTGACTGTATCTCTGCGTGCAGTTTTATGACTATGCAGAGCTGCCCAAGTTTAGATTTCAGTATCTGAGTAGGAGGCAACTTCTACAAAATGTGTGTGACTCCACATTTGTATCTACTTTCTTCGTCAGCCTGCTGGACCTCTTTATACGTGTCTCAATATGTGTGTTGCCTGGACTATATGTCTCTCTGTGCATATCTCTACCTCTTCTCATGGGTCTTTCTGCATGCCCGTGTATCTCTGTGTGCGTATGTGAGTCTCCCTTTGTGGTTTGTTTGTGGTTGTTGTTTTGCCTTTTATTGTCCCTCTGTATGTCTCTGTATTTCTGTGTGTCTGTTTTCTGTTGTCTCTGTTCTGAATATTTTCACATTTCTCTTTTGTGTTTTTTTTTTTTGCATCTCTGCTTGTGTATATGAGTGCACTTCTCCATCTCTATGTTTCTTTGGATCTAAGTATGGTTTAACTCTTTGATTTACAGTATATCCATGTGTACTCTTCTGTGTGTCCATTGTGTGGCTCTCTCTGTGTTTTTCTATATGCATCTCTTTCTTTGCATCTCTTTCCCTGTCACAGTTAATTGAGAAAATACACAAAGTCCATCAAAGAAATCCTTTGTTCTTCCTCCCTCTCTGTACCCAGGATAGAAATGAACAAGGGAAAGACACATCAGAATTTTAGAAATGTGACTGATATTTCTCAAGGTGGTGGCTTAATTAGCCAATAAGAATCTGCCCCACCCTCCTTTGTTTCCATCTGAGGAGTAAAGTCACCAGATGACAAATGAGTCCTTCATGTGACAGGGAAAACTTGTGTCGTGTGACAATCTCACAGTATGAGACCTATCTGTTTGGCATTTGTCTCAAGCATACATAATGCAAGATAAAAACTATTAACACTGAGGATAAATTTGTTATTTTTTTCAATTATTCTAATCATTTAATAATCCAATTTACATGCCAATATCAGTACATGGTTATGTCACCTTCTATGTCCTCATAAACTCTTATAATCACGTTTTTTTTCCCCTGGGGCATGACATCAAGTTTAGAGCATAGACATATCACACCTCCATGAAAGAGCACTACAACTTCCTTCATCTGGTATTTTTTGTGGGTACTAACTTGCAATTTCACCACCAAAAACCTGTTCTGCCTCGTAGCTGAAGATATTATGTTCGTTTTCTCTGATGAATTTCTGAATTTGAAATCTGTCATGTTCCGACATGGATATTATGCAGTTGTTACTCCTTAGTTTTTCACAAAGTTGTCACCTGCTCAACCCTTTCGTATTCATCTTCTCCGGATCTGATCTTTGTTCCTCTCCTACCCTCTTTCCGTCTTTGGAAGATCCAACTCTAACACTTTCCCTTTATTATGAGCTGTCTCCATAGCATTATCTGATAAAATGCGGTGCCAGTATCTCCAAAGGTAGTTTATAAATCTTAACTAAAATAATGTGTAAGGAAACAGATAAAAGACATGATAATACCTCTTGGAAGCTAAAATCCTGGGTTCCAGTCTTTGTGCTATCCTTGGAAAAGATCACTTCCCCAGGCTGCTATTGTCCATCTGAAGAATGAGAAGTTATTGGATCCTAATCATTTCTAGTCATCATGGAGAACTAACTTCACTGAAATAGAAATAAGTATCACTATTCATCTAAAAATCATGATCCCCGATGCTTAAGTACCCAATAAAATTTTAGTTTACTTCCTGAAAATAAATTTTCATTTATATTTTGCACATGATTTCTAATTTGGTTTAGTTTGTGTTTCTAATTTAGACTTTTGTAAAACTTTTGCTGAAAAATAATCCAACTGACTAGAACTCATTTCACTGCTAAGAGGCAGATTAAATTCTTAATTTCATCTCTCATTATGAGTCCTGACAACTTAGTTTATATTCATTTATTTACAGTACATTAGTTGCCTTTTTTCACACATGAGGAGACTGAATCTAATATATGTAGGCTGGAGGAAATCTACTGAGATCACATTCGGCATTTGGCTTTTTAAATCACAGAACAACAGTGCTATTTAAGACAATGAGACATTAAGTGCATTAATGTCTTTTGACTCTGTGGCTAGTTATCCTGAAATTGAAATCTTCTTGGAAATACAGAGCACTTATCTTCAGGCATCTGGAGGACCTTTCTTAAGGACATTCAGTTAAAGACACAACCAAATAATGTAGTAAATAGATTGTAAAAATCAGAAAGAATGATGGGTGTAAGACAGTACACACTGAAATAGGAAGAGGAATTGATGCTGATTAAAAGATATTGGGCATCAATCAGCATTCTATTAAATTAACTAAATGATTAAATGATGTTTTGCTTTGAAATAATTTTTAAAGGACTTCTTGCTTCACAGATAACTTCCATATATTAAAAGGCTACTAATACGATTATTAGCTAAATTTTAAATCATTAGGAATAAGAAAGCTTTGCCATAGCACAATGCCTTCAACCAAATTAAGCAAATTTGCTGATGTGGAGAAAAATAAGAAGAGTAAAGAAGAAACTCAACATATGGATGGAATCAAATCCCATAATTTTTTATTTTTACCGTTTACTTTTTTCAATTCTAACTGCTATATAGTAGCAACAATGATTTAAAACATCACTACGATTGTTTTTTCCTTAGTCCTTGCATTTGTAAAATGATTTTTACTTTGTACTGGAAATGCCTTACTATGTGTTGGTTATAAATAGATTCAGCTTTTTAAAATCTGTGTGTGCCTTCATCACTATATGTTTGTTTTCTTATTTTGCTTCTCTTAAATTTTATTGATTTAAACATGAAGGAAAAAACAATGGTGCCATTATTAATATCAGGCAGACAATTCTATCCACGTTTCATTATGAACTTGTGCTTTGAAGTCTGTCTTTTCCATGTGGATAAATTTAGTTATGTTATTTACTTTTGGAGATCATGCCCTTAATCTGCCTCCTGCCTCTCTAGTTTTGAAAACTTGATTTTTCTCTATCTCAACATATAAGAATTATATATTTTAAATACCCACTAGGTAATCAAGAATTGTGCTAATCCCTAAGTGTACTATATCAATACTACTGGGGTCAGGTTTTATTTGGCTTTTATCTTTTTTTTTTTTTAAACAAAGGGTTAGTGAGACAGAGAGAAAGAGAATCAATTTTATTTAGTTCTCATGTGACTTCTGTTGCTCCAACACTTTATTGTGTACGTGGCGCTGGGGTTTGAACTCACAAACTCACGCATGCAAGGCAAGCAAGTGCCTTAATTGCTGAGCTACTGCTCCAGCCCCAGCTTTTATCTTTTATTGAATCAAATATGATTAAATCAAAGAATGATATCAATTTATAGTATTAATGTCACATATATAGGTGCACACATACAGGGTTTATTATCTTATCAACCTCTTATGTAATTCTCATAGCCCACAATAACTTTGGAGTTGATTTAGTAACTGTGGATTTGAAACTGTTATATTTTATATCTTTTTCTTTTCAGTTGTTTACCATCTGATTAATATGATTTAAACTATGAAAATATTCCAATTATGTTTTTATATTGCATATTTTTGTAATTTGTTTGCATATTTCAACAATGCTGTCTCCAGTTATTGCTTTCAATGTTCTTACTCACTGACCTCTTAAATAAATGGATATGTTAGCATCCATTTTCATCAGCTATGTCTTTGTTCAAATATTCCTTTTGAATTTCTTCTTTCAATACATCAGGTACTTCCTTGAGATAATTTTAGTGAAAGAATATATTTTATAACTATCCAAAGATATATCTAATAATTCTTTCATCTTTATAGATGAAGGTCAGTAGGGCTACCTGTACCATTCTTGAAATTTGCCTTCTTTTCTAGATTTTTAATTTAGATTGTTTTAGACTTTTTAGACTTTTTATTTATCTAGGAGTAGCATACTTTTTCTCCTTAGAAACCAAACATTTATTTATTTTACATTTTTTGAGAATTTCATGTGATGATATGGTAGTCAGGAGGGTTCTCATAAATATCCTGCTTTACCACTGTGTTAGTCCATTTCATATTACTTATAATGAAATACCTGAGACTGCATAACTTTATAAAGAAAATAGGTTTATATTGTTTACAGTTCTGGTATTGCAGGCAGAGTTCCAAGGAGCTACAGGGCTCCACGTGGCAAGGAGACAGGAAACATGTATGTGTGTCTCTCCTGGACTTTCTCTTCCTTTTTACGAAGTCACTAGTTTTCAGTCACTGGGGCTCCATCCCAATGACCTTAACTATTCCAAGTCACCTAGCAAATGCCCACCTGTAAACATCCTACAAAGATAAAGTGTTTACCCTCTTAATACCACACAATGGGGATTAAATTTCAACATGAACTCTTGGGGAACACTCAAACCACATTCAAACCAATCCAAACAAAACTAAGCAAAATAAAAAGCAACCACTTTTTTTCAGGTGGTTAATATGATTGTACTTCTTAACCTCCTTTTAAATTAGACGTGGTCATATAAGTTGCTTTTTCCAATAAAATGTTAGTGGCACTGACATGCAACATTTCTTCATGAAAGCTATCAAGGCCTGTGCAAATGATCTGATTGTTAATGGGGGCTGAGTGAGGGTCTGAGGACTACAAAGTGAGTCTCTTTTTCCCACAAGTATTTGTCACAGGGTTTGTAACCTGACCAAGAGATTAATTTTTTTCTGTGTTCAGATTTGGGGATTGTTTGTTGTGTCAACATAACTAGTCTATCATGACTGACAAAAACTATCTTTTTGATCATTATTCTTTGTTAATTGTAGATATAGCCTAGCAAGAACAATCCATTTAAGGTGTTTTCACATTCACTAAGAGGAAATACCCTTGATTATATGTGTGAATACTCTAATGCTCTGCTTACATTACTTGGTATTTGAAGATCACATTCCTGAGATTAGTCCTCAAGAGCTACTAACTTACCTGTGGGAATATAAATGATATTCCTGTCTTAATTTTGGTGAAACACAGGGACACAGAATGAGACACAATAAGAAACAGATTCTCTCTCTCTCTTTCTTTTTCTCTTCAAGGTTCTAGATAAATTCTACATTTCTTTTGTCCCACTTTATTCTATATAACATAGTTTCCACACTTTCCTGACTTTAACAGAATTTTTAGCATATTTAATGCAATAGTCATTGAGCTAAAATCTTTCCATAATCTGCCATCTTGCATCAATGAAAGACAAAGTCTTTCTCAACACTAGTTACTTTCATTCAAAATACACATGTTGAAAAACTTGAGCAGTTATGGAAAGAATATCAGGGTCCAATCTTGAGTACACAGAATGCAATAAAGTGAAAATATATAACACAATCATAATATACAAAACTTTGGAACAAATGCAAAAGTCCAAATCTGAAAATCACTGAGATAGAAGAAACATGGGGATACAACTTAAAGGCATTAAGAGAAGACATTTAGAGCTCTTAAATGAACTCAGCAAAGTAACAAGGTGTAAGATCAACACCCATAAATCAATCACAATCGTATACTCCAAGGATGAATGAGCTCAAAAAGAAATTAGGAAAACTATCCCATTCACAATAACATAAAACAAACAACAAACAACAACTTGGGAGTCAATCTAACAAAACAAGTGAAGGAACTCTGTAATGAAAACTATAGAACACTAAAGAAACAGATTGAAGAAGACCTTAGAAGATGGAAAGAGCTCCCATGTTCTTGGATAGGCAGAATTAATATTATCAAAATGTTCATACTGTCAGAAGTGCTATACAAATTCAGTGCAATTCCTATCAAAATTCCTACGATATTCTTCACAGAATGATAAAAAGCAGTTAGAAAATTTGTTTGGAAAAACAGAAAACCAAGAATAGCCAAAGCAATTCTTAGTGAGAAAAGTGAAGCAGGAGGCACCACAATATTGGACCTCAAATTATACTACAGATCTATGATAAGAAAAATAGTATGGTACTGTACCAAAGCCAACAAAAAGATCAGTGGAACAGAATAGAAAATGCGAAGCGCAGACACATCCACATAGAAACAACCTAATAGTAATTAGTAGTAGACAAAGTTATCTAAAACTTACTTGGGAGAAAAGATAGCCTTTTTAATAAATGGTGCTGGGAAAACCAGAAATTTGCACAGTAGAATGCAAATTAACCCCTATCTCCCACCATGCACAAACTCCACTGGAAGTGGATCAAAGACCTAGAAATTAGACCAGAAACCCTGAACTTGCTAGAAGAAAATTTAGGTCCAACACTCGAACACATCAGCTCAGTCTTCCTTAAGAAGACTCCTAAAACACAACAAGTAAAATTTTAAAATAGCAATAAATTGAATGACATAAAATTAAAAACCTTCATTATAGTCAAAGAAAACAAGGGCATGATGAGAAAGCCAACAGAATGGGAAAAATCTTTTCCACTTGCTCCTCAGGGCCTGAATATCCAGGATATACAAATAATTCAAAGTGCTTAACACCAAAATCAAATAACCCAATCAATAAGTGGGCAAAGGAACTAAGCAGACACTTCATAACAGAAGAAATACAAATGATCAACAAATATGTACAAAAATGTTGGACATCTTTAGCAATTAGAGAAATGTAAATTAAAAGTACATTGAGATTTCATCTCACTCTAGTCAGAGTAGCAATTATCAAGAACACAGTATCAATGAATGTTGCTGAGGACGTGGCAGGAAAGGCATACTCATACATTTTTGTTGGACTGCAAGTTGGTACAACCACTCTGGAAAGCAGTGTAGAGATTCCTAGAAAACCCTAGGAAAGGAACCACCATATGACCCAGGTATCACATACTTTGCTATATATTCAAAGAATTTAAAATCATCATACTATGGTGAGACAAAGCCACATCAATGTTTATAGCTCCACAATTCACAATAGCCAAGATAAGGAGTCAACCTAGGTGATCTTCAACTGATAAATGGATAAAGAACATGTGGTATATATTATATATACAAAGGAATATTAATCACCCATAAAGAAGAACAATTTTATGGCATTTGCTGGTAAATTGATGGAACTGAAGACTATCATGAAAAGTGAAATAATTCTGTTTCAAAAAGTCAAAGTAGAATATTTTCTCTGATATGTGGATGCTAATCCAAAGTAAGGGAAGGGGGATTAAAAAACAATGAATGGAAGAAAGATAAGTGGAGTAGACCAAAGGGAATGCAGGGAAGGGAAGAGTTATGGGATAGGGAAAGACAGTGGAATAAATCTGACATAACATTCCTATATGCATATATGAATATACCACAGGGAATCTCATCATCATGACATAACTAAATAAAATCTGTAAGTCAATAGCAGAAAGATCAGTAGAGTAGAGGGAAGTAAACCAGAGGGAGGGAGAAAAGGAGGGAAAGGGGAAATACTAGACACTAGATTAGAACAAATTGTATTCTATGCTTTCATAATTATATCAAAATGAATCCTATTGTCATGTATAAATGAAAAGAACAAATAAAAATTACCAAAAAAAGAATCAACACCCAGAAAAAGAAAAGAACTCACATAAATACTTTGAGATTGAATAATACTCTGATTACTCCAGATGTTGTAAACATATTGTTTATGCTTTGACAGTTGTTATTTTATTTCAACTCTTCGTGGTCCATAATTCCATGTAAACATGCTTTCCTGTGGACTTTTTTTTTCATTCTCTGATCATAGCAATTATAGACTGTTTTGGGTACCAAGCACAGTCCTTTAGTTCTGAGCAACATCATTGAAAATGTTTTAAAAATGTACGTTTTCCACGTTGTCTAAGCATTTTATGGCATTAATAATTTAGATGTAAATATTATAATCCGATATCATGCCTGGCTAACATTGGCTGAGAATACACTCCCACACACATAGACATAGACATGCTCCTCAACAACGGCCTTATTTGCACAGTTAGTGAGGATTTCAGTACAAAGTACAGAAAAGTAAAATCAAGACATTCTTCATAAATGGAATAATCATTATGATTTAAAACAAATTTTGGTTATGTGAAATTCTTGTTTCCCTAAGATTTTGAATTATGTGAAGGAGGACATCTCTTAAAGTCTTGGCTGTTCAGCAGGCATCCTCTGACACCATCCATGGGGCCCTGGTGTTGGGCTCTCCTGAGCAAGCGTCTTCAAAGCAGCTGACTGCGGCTTACAGAGTTCTTCCCAGAGGCTTTCTGGAGTGGACACCTATGGGCCCTGCCCGCCCTTTGGCACACAGTGAGAATTCATATGTATGAATGCCCATCTATGACCCACATTTAATGATTGAGAAATAATTGCTTACTTTAATTCTCCTAAATGTAATTGTTAATGGAAGTGGAAAGGTAATAACATGCAATAGACTAACGGAGGAGAAACACACCCATGGGGATCTTCGGTTCAGTGATAAATATAGTAATCATTGAGGGGAGCAAAAGTATGAAGTCACAGCATATTCTTAACTCTCAGCTGAACTGTTTTTTAAAATAATTGACTTGATTTATATTAAAAGATAATGTGGGGCTGGAGCAGTGTCTCAGTGGTATGGCGCTTGCCTGGCATGCACAAGTACACAGGTTCAAACCCCAGCACGCACTTACACAACTAAGTGTCGGAGCAGCAAAAGCCGTGTAAAAAGCTCAATAAAAATTGAATCTCTCTCTCTCTCTCACTGTCCTTCTCTCTTTAAAAAAAAAAAAAAAGATAATGTGTATAATTTAAAAATGAAGTGAAATAAGAAAAATATAAAGATTAAGCAAATTATGAGGGAAAAGAAATAAACCAAGAACATGGAATTACATAATATTGCTTTTGGTCCTTTGGGCATGAAAATCCATATTTCTGTATTATATTGAGGAACTTGGAAGCATATGTCATTTTATTTTATGTTTTATTAAGGAGTTGAGTTGTGGTACAATCACAAATGCATATAAAGTAATAATAGGATATGCATTGATCCCAATCCAGAATCAGCCCCACATTGCCCTCACTCCAGTCTCTTGATTCTGTTTTATCCCCCAGGAATAGCTATAAATGTCCTTGTATATATATGTATATAAGATTGTGAATTTTCCAGAATTAAATGATTGCATAAGTATCATTTGGCTTCTCGGGGTGGTGGTGTAAAGAGTAGCATATTTCATTTTAATGCCATTCTGGTTTTTGACTCCTCATTTCCATACCTCTTCCCCTCCCACCAATGGGGCTAACTCCTTTGCTCATGTGTCCTAGTCCTTGTATTGCTTTCCAGCATCTTCTCTGCATCCATTGTTTCTTTTGAAAACACTTTGAGAAGAAATGAGCACTCTTCACATATCAAAAGGAAGCCAAAGGGAAGAGGAGTGAAACTGAGGCCAAAAGGCGAAGAGAGGAAAGATGCAGTTACTCCTTTCTTGGGTGGGTATGAAGGGGTTTGAGTGAGCAGTTACAGATCTCTGATGGACCTTGTTTCTGTATTTCTACCCCAAGCCTTGATGGTTTGGTCCTCAGCGTAGGTCCTCGAATTTTTAAAATATTTTCCCCTAATGCGATGGGTAAAGACTTCCTGTTCCCTGCAACAAATTCCCAATTTCAAATTGCTGCTGTGAACTGCTAGGGTAAAAAGTGCCTCTTACGATGCCATTCCTCTCCTATAACCTCAGGGCCAAGAGAAGTTGAATGTAATATAAAAAATCATAGGTCAAAAGTACAGACTCTATGGTTATATACACATCTCTTTTTAAAATTTTTCTAAAAAAATTAAATCTAGTATCTTATTTTTATTTTTAATTGACATGTTTTTGTCTTCAAAATGATAGTCCTCTGTTTGGGGGAAAACAGTGGATGTCAATTTTATATTAATATTGCATACAATGCCATATACATTCATATTTTGTGTTAAAATGTAGGCTTACAATAAATCCCACCAATATGTACAACTATAAAGCACCAACAAAATGTGGAAGAAAAAAATGAATATAAATACAATGTAGGTTTAAGAAGGCATTTAGTGTATTTTTTGCTTAATTACTTTGTTTCAGACTTTTCATATGAACACTAAAACATAAGTGAATGTCAGGATATAAGAGATAGGAACAGATAAAGACAAATTATATGTTCTTATAACAATTCAGGGGTTGTATTGTTCAGAAAAGTGTTTTTTCTGTACACATCTTTTTCATATTCAACATATGAAAGCAGAATATTGGAATGTTTTATACATATTTCAAATTTTGCACATTTTTTGAAACCATGACTTTTTTTTATAAATATGCTTCTGTGTTCCCATTTCTGATAGTATGCTTATGATACATCTATTTTCTGTGCATTTCTTTTATCTCCCTTTCTCTTAACTCTTGTTTTTCTGGATTCACTGATAAACCTGTGTGTATATCCGTCTAAAAAATATCTACACTCACAAACACATAAAGATGTATGTATGTGAAACAGTAGTGGGCATAGTTTCCCTATATCCAAGTAACTATTTCAGTTGAAATATGTCACTTTGCAAAGAACGAGGCTTTGTGATTCAGGTAATGATACTCTTATTCTAATACCAAGCAGAGGAACAATGCTCACAAAATAATAGTTACATTTAAATATAATCTTGCCATTCGGAATTGTCACATAATTTTCCTGGTGAATTGATTATCATATGAGTAAAAATGTATTTTTCTGTAAGATAAAAAGAAGATCAAATAAGACCAAATTAGCTTTGGAGAAGCAAAAACAATAAGACTTATTTTGTCTTTTACTAGTCATTTAGAAAAACATGCTGAAGATATCTAAAGAACACAAATAACATTTAACAAATTCTAGGCCTTGTGAACCTGCAGACATTGGTGTAGTATCTAAGGAATCAATAGAGGCTAGTACATGCAGTCTCATTTATTTTTTTTCTGCTTAAATAGAATATAACTGCATTCTTTTTCAAAAGAGGTTCTTTTCCATAATAATCCTGTGGAATATGTATAACCAGTGTATAAGTATTTTTGTTAAAATTGTTTTTTTTTATTTCTGTATGTAAAGAAATGATTTAGTGGTTTTTAAAAATCCACAGTGGTTTATCATAGTACATGCCTCTTCATACTGTCATGGAACTTGCTTGCCCAATCACTGTCCATTATTAAATTATTTTTGCAAATCAGCTTCTGGATCTTGCAATTGCAGGTTGTATGGTTGGTCCTGATTTCCCACAATTGTTATGAGTGCCATTAGATGGAATGTGGATGGAGTTATTAATTTTGATAGTGTAATTGTCATATGCATATCTTCAATATTTAGAACCAAGAAGAGGATACAGTTAAGGTCCACATATCAAAGTAAACAGGTTAACCAAGAGGCTAGGCCATAATACTCACTAACTCAGTGTAGGAAGATGGCCCAGGTAAGTTAGTAATGGGGCCTAAATACTTCTCAGAGCTACTAAAAATTGATATCCAAACCTGAGATAAATAAGCCTGAGCCAGTGCACATTACAGCATATCAGGAATAATTTCCTCTTGGCAGTGACAAATAAATGCTAGTGACAAATAAATCACAGTCATTTAAGATTGGGATTTTTTTTTTTAAGGTTAGTACTTGCTTTAACTTTCTGTAGGTATTTTTTCTAACCATTTTCCTACTAATTTTGGGTGTGCTTCCCCAAACTCAAACCTGGTTGTTGTTTCTAGAGCAGGGGACTGACCTTTGAAAACTGTTTCTCAGGTTCCCTTGTTCAGTGGTTGTTAACCTAAGTGGAAGGACATGGGGTGGAGGAGGGGGTGACTGGGTTATTTCTCTGGCTCTTTTTATGCTTCAGATGGAATCCTCCATAATAGTGACTTTTCCATGATCAGAGTTCTGTTTAGATAGTCCCAATTTTGCCACCACTTCTTTTCTTTCTGGTCTCAGTCACATCTTGAAGCCGACACTAGGAGTCTGATTCCTGCCTGTGGTCCCTCCTCCTGAGTTCTGGCTCCTTCCTAACTGCTGGCCTATATGACTAATTTGGTTGTCACTATTGAAGTCCATTCACTGGAGTTTGGGTCCCCTACTGGTGACCCTGGCTTCTGGACTCTGACCTCCACATTCTTTCCTGCTTTCGTAATCTTTGATTTCAGAGGTACAAAATCACTTTCGGACACATGATTTCTCTCTGGGTAGCTTATTTTCCACTGTTTTCAGGCTTTCTGATAACTGTGTATCAAATTTCCTGAATTAAATTCCTTGATGTGATTTCACTTTCTAGGCTGAACACAGACTTGGCAGAGTTATCAAGTGGGGTAACTCCAACTTATTAAAAAATAAGAAACAAATTGAAAGGAAGGGGATAGGTGAGTGAAGCAAATGCCTGTCATTACTAGATGCAGTTATCTTATATACCATGGGAATCTTTTATTTTCCCCAAGAAATCATCTCAGTGGTAAAATTTTGGTATGTGTTTTGGGAGAATATCACCTAAAAGTTCACATTTTAAAACTTGGACATGTTCATTCTTTGGTTTTTGAGTACTAAATTAGACCCCTACCACATCATTATTTATAGAATTTTACTTAAATCTCATTTGTTCTTCATGGAAAGTAGTTTATGACTAGAATTTTTCTTTTTAGATGCAATTTTTATTGATTTATTTTTATTTTGTGCATTAAAGTTCTACATAATAGTAGAATTCACTGTGATATGTTTATGTCACATACACACAAAGGTTTGGTCGGTTTCATTCTGCTGTTCCTTCATGTCCTATTCCTTCTCTTCCTCGTTCCCTTTCCTCTACTCCACTGATTTCACTTCAATTTTTATGATTTTCTACCCCTTTTTAATTGCTAACTTCTCTCTAGCTTCTGCATATAAGGGAAAATTTGACCCTTGACTTTCTGCGTATGATGAGAATTTTACAAGAAATAAATGGGGATAGGTTTTTAATAGATTGCCTCTGTTCTTTAGTTTGAGGATGCAATGGTTTGAATATGGGTTAATTATGTCCATCATGTGTTCACATGTTGAAATTTAGTCCCCATTATAAGGTACTGAGAGAATGGAAAAATTAATCTGACTTTGGTATTTAGAGGTGGGGCCATTGGGAGGTGATTAGGAGTAGATGAGGTCATTAAAGTGGAGGACTCATGATTAAATACTGGTGACATTATAAGAAGAGGAGCGACCAGAGATATACACATGCATGTCTCCTGTCTCTTGCCCCATGGTGGCCTGCATTGCCTCAGGACTTAATTAGCAAATGACCATTACCAGATACAGACCCACTTCACCTTGGACTTCAAGAGATGTGAGTGAAATACACCTTTCCTTTATAAAACAACTTGCTCTCAGGTATTTCATTATAGTAAAAGGAAATGAATTTATACAAAGAAAAACCTCTGGTGTTCGCTCAAGTGTTCGTGTAACCAGCATTGCTTAGAGAAGGTAAATACAGGATAGAACTAAATTGGTGATGTCCTATTTCATATGTTATTAATTTTCATCTTTGTTCTCCCTGGATAA
Organism: Aplodontia rufa; assembly: GCA_004027875.1. Taxonomy (NCBI): domain Eukaryota; kingdom Metazoa; phylum Chordata; class Mammalia; order Rodentia; family Aplodontiidae; genus Aplodontia; species Aplodontia rufa. The sequence continues at coordinate 64,902 of PVKS010006031.1, forward strand.
GAACACTCAGGTTCTAGAATGACTGCTTCAAGTAAAGATTAAAAGAGCCTCATTTGGACTTAAATATACACTTAAATTTGTATCTACGTCATAATAACACATTGAGTAACATTGAGAAGGACTGAAAATCTCTAGTCATATTTTTTAAAAAGTTTTAATGTTGTTATTAGTGCAAGATCCATACTATTTTAATTTGTCATATATATCTAAAGACAATAAATACAAATTTTTTACCAGGACAGACCACAGCACCAAAAGATAAAGTCAAATTAAATCTATCAGTAGGAACAGAAAGCTGAATTATGATATCATCTATCAATCAGTTCTCAGAGTGAAGTATCAGGTTATTATCTTTTTTTAGCTTAGGAGTTGTGTTGTTGTGTGGTCATAAATGCATATGTAGTCACAATATGATATGTCCCTGATCCTACACCTAAATCATTCCCACATAACCCACACAGAAGTCTCTTGATTCTTCTATAGTTCTCCCAATAACAGGTAAAAATCTCTCTCTCTCTCCATATATATCATGAAACTTTTCTATATGTCCCCTATAACAGATATAAATTTCTTTATATGTTTATGTATATATATATGATTGTGCATTTAGCAGAATTAAATAATTGCATAAGTATCATTTGGCTTCTCAGGAGAGTAAAGAGTAAGCTACATTGTTGATTTCCCCATCCCCAGATCTCTCCCTATGACCCCTCCCTATCTCCTCCATCCCACCTTATCCCTACTTCATCCACTGTACATATTTATGGTTCCCATAGATTATATGTTGCTTTGCTTTGGTGAGTCTAGTACATGAGCTTGACGTTTCACCCAAGCCTGGGATTTGGTCTAGCTTCTAGAAATGAGGGAAAATATTTGACCTTTGAACCTCTGGGTTTGGCTAATTTCAATCAGCATAATTTCTTCTATTACCTACCATCCATTTACTTTCAAATGCGACAATATTGCTATTTCTAATAGTGGAGTAGAACTCTGTAGTACTTATAATATACCAGTGCTTTTGGATCCATTCATCCAGTGATGGGTATATGGGTTGATTCCATAATTTAGCTATTGTAAATTAAGCTGCTATGAGCATAGATTTTGCTGTGTCACAATAATGTGCTGATTCTAACTCCACTGGAAAAATGCCCAGAAGAGGGATAGCTGGATCACATGGTGGGCCCATCCCTAATATTTTGAGGATTCTCCACACTGCTTTCCATAGGGGCTGTACCAGTCAGCAGTTCCACCAACAGTATGCTAGTGTCCCTATCTCCCTGTGGCCTCTCCAGCATCTGTTATTGTTTATATTCTTCATTTTTTCCAATCTGACTGGAGTGAGGTGAAATCTTAATGTAGTTTTGATTTGCATTTCTCTGATTACTAGTGATTTAGGGCACTTTCTCATATATTTATTGGCTTGCTTGACTTACTCTGATGAGAAATTTCTGTTTAGCTTTCTGGCCCATTTACTGATTGGATTGTTTGTGATTTGATATTAAATTTTGACTTCTTTGTGAATTTTGGTTACTAATCTCTGTCTGAGGAATCACAGGCCATGATTATCTCCCATTGTGTGGGTGTTCTCTCTACAGCTTTGACCAATTCCTTGTCTGAGGAAAAAGCATTTTAATTTAATGGCATCCCACTCATTCATTCTTTTTTTTTCCCCAGGGCTGAGGACTGAACTAGGGGCCTTGTGCATGCTAGACAAGCGCTCTGCCACTGAGATAAATCCCCAACCCCCCACACATTGATTCTTGACTTTAATTCTTTTACTTTGGGAGTCTTGTTGAGAAAGTTATTGTCTATTGCCATATGCAAGAGGTTACTTATAATTTTTCCCCAAGCAGTTGCAAGGTGGGAGACAAGGATCTAATGTTACCCTTCTGCAAGTGGCTGTCCAGTTTGTCCAGTACCATTTGCTGAATAGGTTGTCTTTCCTCTATGTTATATTTTGACCCCTTTTGTCAAATAGTAGATATTTAAAGATTTGTGGGTCTGTCTCTGAGTCTTCTTTTTTATTCTATTGGTCTTTATGCATATTTGATACCAGTATCATACTATTTTTGTTACTATAGCTCTATAGTATAATTTTAGATCTGGTATTGTGAAACCTCCTGTTTAATTTTTCTTGCTTAGTAGTGTTTTGGCTAATGTGGACTTCTTGTTGTTTCAAATTAATTTGAGAATTACTTTTTCTATATCTGTAAAGAATGATATTGATATCTTGTTGGGGATTACACTGACTCTGTACAGGACTTTTGGCAGAAAGGCCATTTTAATTATATTGATTCTACCTAACAAAGAATGTGGAAGTTTTTTCCATCTTCTCAGGTTTTTGATTCCTGTCTTCAATGTTTGGTAATTTTCATTGTAGAGATCTTTTACTTCCTTTGCTAAATTAAATCCCAATAATTTTATTCTTTTTGAGGATATTGTGAATGGGACAGATTTCCTGATTTCATCTTTTGCCCTATTATTATCCTATAGGCAAGCTATTGATTTATGGCTGTTCATCTTGTAGCCTGCCACTCTGTGAAACATATTTATAAGCTCAAGCAGTTTTCTGATGGAATTTTCTGTTGAAGTAGTTTTCCTCTGGATTGTTGAAGTGCAATGAGGTGTCCTAGTGTCTCAGTGGCAGCATGTGGGCCAGTACCAGCATGCCTGTGTGTCATGATGGGACCTGAGGTTCTCACCACAGTGATGGTCCTAATATATGTGGACCTAGTGGGTATGCCCTGGGCAGGGTCATGGGGATCTCCCAGCCACCTGCTGCCTGACACTGGAGTCCTGAGCCCAGGCAGCTGTGTGGGCTGTGTAGCTCCATGCGATGGAGTCCTCCTCCAGGGTGTCCTGGATGCCTGCCAGGCTGGGAATGGAGTCCTGGGCCTGCATGGCATGTGGGCAGTACATCTCTGTTCCAGGATGCCCTCCTCAGGGGTGTCCTGGGCATCTGCCTGTCCAGGACCAGAGTTGTAGGTCAGTGTGGTGGGTGGGTGTGGTTGATAGAGGGATTGGGTTCCTCTTATTACCTTTTGATTCATAAGTAGTCATCATTTAATAATACTTTTATTTTAAGCTTTTATTCTATTTTAAACCATTTTTTAAAAATTTAATAACTTTCTTTTTGTGAGAAATGTTCATATTTCTTATGATGATGTCAATTGATTTAGAATACATTCACCTTTGTTCACATGAAATATTTAACAGAAAATGCAAGAAAGATGGTTCTCTAATGTTTTGAACTTGCATACATACGTTAGGGATCATTCCATACTGGTCTGGATTCCATTTAATGACCAAATTGACCTGAAATAGACAGAAATATCTTCCACATGTGAAAACAGACTTTCTGGGTCACCATCATAGTGTTAAAACACCACAAATTTCCCTGGCCTTGGTCTGATCAACAGCATTGTTGTTGAAGTAACCGTCCAGGCTTTTCCAACCCTGAGTTGTCTACGCATAGTGAATTATGGAAAGCAGCGAATGTTTGGTATTCACTGCCAATGTGTAATAAGAGAAATGGTCAGACCCTGTTCTGTTTGTGTGTTATTAGGAAACAGACTGGATATCTAGAGCTTGCCACTCAGGGTGATGGAACCAGAAGCTTCATCTGCTTCAGATGAATTCCATTGCACCAGAATGGCCACAGATATCAGTGCACTGTGCCCTAGCTTCAAACAGCACACAGGTAACCAGAAATTAGAATAGTGTTGTATAATAGGAAGAATCACCTGAAATATCAGGTAAACAGATTAGATAGACTTCAAAAATAGTTGTAAAGCATTATATGCCCATACTGCATTTGTTATTAATCACATTTTACTTTCTTTTTTATTTTCTTTTGATACCCTTTCTGTCTCTGAACTGAAACTAGCATGTAGAATGTAGTCCTAAAACTATAGTCCCTTGTTATGCTGATGAAAAAATTAAGCAGAATAATGAGCATAAATATTATTCCTGCACAGCTAATACTGTATTTTATAAAGTTTTAATTAAGGATTCAATTGGTGACTTTTATCAAAGTGTTAGACATCTTTTTAATCTGAAGATTTGTGTAAAAAATTATAATTATATAATTTTGCAATAGTTTTTTGAAGTGTTACATTTTTATAAAAATGGCTTGTGAAATATCTGTACTTTATAATATGATAGATGTGCGGATATGTTGTATATATACAGATTAAATCGTTATAATCAAACTAATTAACATATCTATCACTTAGGTATATTTTTTAAGAGAGGGAGGGAGAGAATGAGAAGTAGAGAGAAAGATTCAATTTTATTTAGTTTTCATCTGGCCTTTATTTCTCCAACATCCAGTTTGTATGTGGTGCTGGGATTTGAAACTGGGTCCTTGCATTCGCCAGGAAAGCACTCCAACCCCTGAGACACTGCTCCAGTTCTCTTAGGTATCATTTTAATATGTGTGGAGAGAACATTTAAGATCCACTCTCAGAAAATTTTAAGTACACGTTATTCTTAACTATAATCATCATACTATATGTTAGATTACATAGATCTCCAGAACTTATTCAGCTTGCATAAATGAAACTTTGTACCCTTTAATCAACATTTGTCTACTTCATATTTTTATGAGTCTGACTTGTTTTATTGAGGGCCATGCTACAGTTAACGTATGAGGGATTTAAAATGTGCTAACTTACTGAATCTTCATAATTCGTGAGGTAAAGATATTTACGATTTATGAGGTGAATATTATTGCCTTGGTATTATAGAGGAATGAACTGAGGATTAAAGAGGTTAACTTGTCCATGGTCATACAATTGATTGTGTCAAAAAGCCAGGATGAAAAAATAGGACTTTTTGACTCCAAAACCTGTGTACTTTCCACTATTTCATAGAGTAGAACACTTTAAAAACTCCTCTGTATCTTGGATAAGAAAGGTGTAGAATGACTCTCTATTGTGGAAATTGGATACAGTGATACAGTTCCCTGGGCACAAACAGAAATATGAGATTAAATATTTCTTATTTTAGTATACAGAACAATAATTCCTAAAGTGGTTTGTGTCTGAATTCTAGAAAACTATGAATACATACTTTACATAGCAAAAGAAACTTTTCAGATGTGAAAATATTAGGGATTTCGAAATGGGAACTCTATCCTGGATCATGCAGGTGAGCCTAACATATCACAAGGGTCTCCATTAACTGAAGGCAAAGTGCTAGAGTTCTTGCCTTGCATGTGTAAGGCCTTGGTTCCTTCCCTGACTCCATGTCCATGTGCACACACAGCAAGTGAGGGATGTGATGATGGAAGCAGAGCTCAGAGTGGTAGAGGAAATGGTCCTGACGTATGGAGGGCAAGCAGCCTCTAAAAACTGGAAAAGACAAACAAACAAATTCTCAGTGGCTCCAGCAAGATCATGGCCCTGACAACTCATTTTAGATCCCTGACTTTCAGAACTGTAGACTAACACATTTTTATTGTTTTAAGTCACTAAATTTGGGTAAATTGTTATAGCAACATTTAGAGATAGCACTTGTCTTGCTCATTTTGTTTAAATTATGGATATATAAACAGGATGAGTTCTCTGGTTATTTTGTATGGATTCACATTTTCTTATCCTATTTTATCATCATGAAAGCAAACTAATTTTTAGACAGATATCAAGCCTCCTGCATCAATAATTGCATGGGTCAATGTTTCTGATACCGAAGAAATTCAAATAACCTTACATTAAAAAATAAAGAAGTTGATTCTATTTACAACTAGTGGAATTGGTAAGGATCAAATTCTATAGCTACATTTTATGGAACCTGTGTCAACTAGAGAGACAGGAGAGGAACACTGTGTAAAGGTGTACAACATTCAACCAGTTGTGGACGATACTGGCCACCTCCAGGAGAGGCTCTTGGCCTGTCGGGAAACATTCAGTAAATCTTTCTGGATATCGCTTTTTACATAGCATATTTTCAGTCTAGAGGGCTTTATGCATGAATACAAGGAGATGCAAATTGTTGCTTATTTTCAATTTCTTCTAATACACAAAGACTTTTGCTTCACCCTAGCATAAAAACACAGCTACATTCTGGACTGATTAGGTACCAGGCTAAGAATGAGGCCTAATTATTTCAAGAGTAAAACCAGCACATGACACATCCTAGTCCTTTTTAGGGGTTCAATGGGTCTAGAACGAAGCAGTGTTTGTTTCTTTTGTCCTCAACACTTAAGTCCTGATTAATAATAGCCACAGAACACAAAAATTCTTCAAACCAAGGTTGGCTGGTTGTGGATATGATGATGATGATGATGGTTTCTCTTATATCAGAATTTGGCTGGGTGGAGTCCCTACCAAAAGTAAGCCAAGACAACTGCTATAGCCCTGTCCCATAACCAAGATCCTCTTTCTAAAATAGTATTTCTCCTAGCATTATTTTTAGTGTATAATAGTAAAGCTTGGGTTCTTAACAAGTCTATCACATCTTCTAAGGTTTATAAAAGCAATTATTAAAAACAGTGAACAATTTCTTGTTTGACTCCTATTTCATTTGCCTACAGAGATAATAAAAATAGGAGAATGGTGTGAATATGGGAATCTGGCTAAGAAAAAATATCCTAATTTATTTTTAAGTAACATTAGTTCACTATTTGAAAATTCTAACTAGTGGAGAACATGCTGAAGTTGTCCATGGGTATATCCCAGAGGGAAAAAAAATCACTTTTTTTTGGAAATATCTCCTATTAAAGATGGACAGTGATAAAGGTTATAAAATTCTAGTTAAATTCTCAAAAATGCATATTTTGAAACACAACATTAACATTCATTCTGAAGTGCACCATTACCTAGTGGGAAATTTATAAACAACTTAATATTGTGTTTAATTATGCAAACTCAAACATCTATAAAGTTTCATGCTAAGTTTTTGTCAAAGAGAGAAGAGTTTTATTAATTTGTAGATATTAAATACATGAAAACAAATACCATTTGGCAGTAGTTTGAATATATGACTAAAAAGGAAGAAAAACTTTTCAGACCAAGGTAGAAAAATCTAATGAAAGTACCAATAATTTTTAAAAACTATTTGAACTATGTGGCATATAGTTAAATAAGTTATGTTATGATTAAATTTCAGTTTTTAATTTTTGGGGAATGTGTATTAGAGAGATTCAAATAGAAGTGATGGCATTACAGATATTAAGTATCGCCATTAATAGTGATGACCTGTGTTAAGCAACATCAAAGACTTAAAAGTAGATTTCGTCCTTGAATCATAATGTTCCCATAGTTATATGGTTAAAATTCATGAAAAGTAGAGTTAAGCCTTAACCTTTAGCAGATTTTGCAGTAGGCATCTAATAAATTATTATAATTAGTGATGAATAATGATTCTATTTCTAATTATTTTATACATGAAAGAGGTGATCCAATCAGCACCTAATGTACTTACACATTTGCAGTTAATGTATCTTGGGGTAAAATATCAGAGTTTTCTAAAGAATTGTCACTAGCTAATGGAGATGCTTACAATCTTGCTGAGTTCCATCTTCCAAACAATTGTGCGTGTGAGATCGTCAATATATTAACATGCTGGACATGGAGCAGTTTTAGAGTCATTGCCTTGTGCCTATGGCTTCAACAGATGGTAATATTTTTGAAAACTGGAATAAGGCTGCTCATTTTCTAATTTCATGATCCAATTGAAAGACTAAGGAACTTTACAGATAAGTTATTTTTTGATGCCTGTTTTATCATAAGCAACCTTGCTATAAGTGACATTTCATCCAAGGTAACAAAAAGTATTAAGTGTGACTTAATTAATAGATAATGATTCTGCGTTTAAATAATGATAATTATATAAGAAATAGTAAAGATCTTGGCTAAAATTCCAGAAGCATCCCTAAGTTAAGTATTTAAAAATATACAAAGCTGGAAAAGGTTTTTATTCTAAAATATCAGTTATCAAACGCCATTGTAGCATATTCAGAATACCACACTGAGATTAAATAATGAGGGGCTGGAGCGGTGGCTCAGTGGTTATGGCACTTGCCTGACATGCACGAGTACGCGAGTTCAAACTCCAGCACCACATACACAAAAAAGTCTCAGAGCAACGAAAAACTAAATAAAATTGATTCTTTCTCTCTGCCATGGTCCGTCTCATTAAATAATGAAGTAAGAATGATTCATATATTTTAATTAATTTTTGATGATTGTAGAATTTTTGGATGTAACAGAATAAAAATATTACCAAATAGAAGAAGTAATTATTCTTAGATTATATGATTATATATGTAAAGTATCCTGAGTTGTCAACTCAAAACTATTAGATACAATGAAAAAGTTCACTTATAAGGGACAGGTGAGAAAAATATCACAATATAATAGTGTTCCTGCATTACAGCAATAGCTACCTTTATCATATAATTGACAAAGATCCAAGATAACATTTATAACAGAAAGATGATATTCTGAGGAATTGATGAGCCGTGTAAAGAAACTGAAAAATGGTGATATATTTAAAGACACATTTTATACCTGAGTGGTTATCTATGGGAGGGCGTGGAGGTGAAGTTTGTTGTGAATGGAATGGAAATGAAAGAAGAGTTGAATCTTAACCACACCAATGACAAGGGCACATTATGAAGACAGGAGTACATTTAATTCAGTCCTTGCCCCTGAGGTTAATAGAAAAGATGAAGAATAAAAGATAACTGGATAGTTGTATCTTGTTCCTGTTTCACTATATACATTGAATCCAAGTTAATTTACAGTGTGAAGCTCTATCAATCAGCATTCCACCAGAAGTTTTCTCTGTCATTTTTAAGGTTACATAGAGGTACCACTGGACAAGTATGTAAATAAAAAAGAACAATGCATTTGTCAATGACTCAGTTTTGACAATTATGGAAAGGTGTCAAACAAAGGAACTAGAAAATAATCTACATGAGGAAAAAAGTGGAGAAGCTTACAGTTCTTATAAACAAATAATCCATATGAAAAAAAGAAAGAAAAAACAAAGGTGAGAAAGCCTCAGTTCATGTTCATATTATCTTTTAGGCTGTTTAACACTGACAGCCTCATTTTCAGAAAAGTGAAATACAGAGATTGGATAAATCACCTGAGGGTGCAGTTAGAATCAACAAACATTTACTGACTCTGCTAGTGACCGATACTGAACCAAAAGCCATATTTGGCCAAAAGAGTAAATTTTAGAGGTCTCAATACATACCTAGATAAAATGGTAGTGGTGAGGTGATAGCATATGCTAATCAGCTTGTATTGTGGTGATCATTTCACAGTGTACACATTTACTATGGAGCTGTATGCCTTAAATATGTGTACAGATTTTATTTTCAAGTTTTACCTCAATAAAACTGAAAAAATGTGTCTAACATTCTCTGGGCATGTGTATACAAAGTTGACTAGAGGAGTCTAGGTGATAGTCATGAAAACAGGCAGAATATTGATAGACAGAGAACACCTTAGTCATTCTCAACCAATAACCTTGTCTTAGAGTCCACCACTGGGGCTGCCTGTTGGAGCCGGGGAGAGGTTACAACACATTGCACTATGGGTACAGGACGAACTTTCTTGTACGCCTTTGCCATGGAATGTCCCCATTGACTACACAGGATCTCTGCATTTTGGATAAAGCATACTCAAACTGTACTACATATCTAAGCCAAAGTAATTACCCCAAAGAATTGCATTGACTAATTTTAGAAAAACATCATGAGAATGAGGTGGAAAAACTGTACATGGGAGGGCTTGGACCAGAAGTAGTGGTGTTGGGGAGAAGTTGTGTGAATCACAAGAGATGGAATACTCAATCTCTATCATATATAAGTTTCCTAGGCTCATCAAACCATTTTGATAGATTGAGGAACTCAGAACTTGGTCTTGAAATTTTGAAATGCTTTTCATACTATGATGATCATTTTAATTTGGGTGATCATAAGGATACTATTTCAATTGGACATCTTTGTGTAATTATTATCTTCTTTTTGATGTAGAAATTATCTCACAAAGATTATTAACATCCCTAAAGTCAGTAACATTAGGTAGAGACAGAACTCAGATTTTAGTCTCTATTCTCTCCACTCTAGAATGCCAATGAAACTTACAAAAGAGTTTGTTAAAAGTGTGGAAAAGAGGCTAAGGGTTGGGCTTTTAAAATTCATTTCATGCTCAACGTTATGTAAAGCCCTATCCCCTTAAGTGGAAAACATATAAGGAATATTAGAAATAGACTTAAAGGTTCATTTGTGCTGCCTAGTGGCTAAAATTGTTTCTAAATAGTATATTGATGTGTGTCAAACTAGCACCATGGCACTTGACCTTCTTTCTAAATGTTAAATCTTATTTTGAGGGTTTAGGTATTGAAGCTACAGACTTGGTTCTTTTACAAATTTCACAGCAAACTCAAAGAAGGATTTCATGACTTAATATGCTAAAGCAGTTACTTAAGGCATATTGATAAAGGTACCAAAGGATAAATTACCTTAAGTCCTCTAGGAAAGAAGAGGAAATAGAATAAATGTTTAAAGGTGACATTTAGATTGAAAAAGAAAAATTAACTTTGTACATGCATGTGCACACACACACACACACACACACACACAAACTCGTATATCCAGATCGCCCTATAACAAATCCACCTAGATTTGTCATTTGAAGTACTTTGGACTATATACTGATTTAAGTATGAATGAGCAATTTCTACTATAAATGAAAGAAAAATTTTATGCTACCAATTGACAGAGGTGTTCCATTGAAAACGGAAAAATATTGCAGATTCAAAAGAAGATTTCAATTGGATTTTATTTCAATTCTGAAACAAGATGAAATTTTAAGATAAGTAAAAAAAGTTCTATTTTAAATCTATAGGACTAAACTCCAGCCTTAAGGGATTACATGAGGTTAAAATAAATATGTAATTTATTTTAAGATGGGGTTAAAACCATAACATTTTCTTAATTCTAGATCATATTACTAAGGAAATAGTTTATCATAAAGTATTAATCACCTAGATATTACACAATCATATTTACTTACAAAACATTCTTTAATGTTGCTTTCAGAAACTGGGTAGAGTGAACCATTGTTCTAACCAAGAGAGACTTTTTTGTCTTTATTCTAGGAGTTAGCTTTTTTTCATCTATCAAATGGGAATATTACTATTTACTGTACAGGCTGTTTTGCTTTAGAACTAATTATGCTAATTTATGTGAAAACTTTTTATAAATTTTTCAACTTTCATTTTGTTTATAATCTTTATTTTTCAATTTTACTCAGATAAAAAAGTGGATCCCTGTGCCGGGCAGTGGGAATGTAGTTATAAAGTGAAGTCTCAGCTGTTGTGAAACTTGCATTCTTTTGGAGTTACAGGTACTAACACCGTATTACACAATCAATTATTTATCATGGTATTTCTAAGGACAAAGTTCTGTTGTGCAGCAGGCAAGCAGAGATGGCTGCCTTCAGGAAGTGACACCTCAGTTGGGCTCTGAAGTGGATTTAGAATTAATTAGGCACAGAGGGAACCTGCTCCAAACAGAGGGAAGGGCATGTTTAAGTGTTCTAAGGTTGGAAATATAAATCTATGTTTGAGAATTGGAATAGGAATGTGAGTCTGGCTATCAGAAAATACAAAGAGAGAGGCATAAAATGAAGCTGGTTAGATAGATTGAAGGGTTACTCTGGTCTTTGCCATATCTTTACAGGAAGGGCAATGAGGATTCAAGATTTTTCAAGGAGAGTGTTATGATGTGGTGTATATTTTTAAAGGATCTTCCTAGTTACACATTGAAAAATGAACTAAAGAATGCTCGGAGTAGATTCATCAAAATCAAGTTAGAGACTGCTTCCTTCCACTAATTGAGAATTGTTAGAAGACTGAGGAGGGCAGTGTCAGCAGAACACAGAAAGGCATCTTGAAAGGGGTCACTTCATGGTCACTGCCACTGATAGCCATGCTATCCTGTTAAACATGGTTGGATTTTCAAGGTGAAGCCTAAACAGCCATTTGTCTGTAATGCTTGCATTATTGATGGATGAGCTGCCTAAAGGTTCTTTCTGCCATTGTTTGTGCAGAAATGCATCAGGATGGATATAGAGCATGGGCAGGAATAAAAGCCATGTCCATCATTTAGCATGAATGGGATTGGCAAGGAGGGAGGTCTCATGGTGTCAGGTACATCCTAGAAGAATAATTTGCCTGGAATTTCTGGTCTTACTTTGTGTTCCTCTGACTTGAGGAAACTCAATCTCAATTCAGAGACTTTGTTGCTTTCCAATTTTATGTAGAGATCAGTGGTCATGTGAGACAGCAGGAAAAAGGCTTTCCTTTTTTTGTGACGTGTTTGTTCAAACAGTTTAGATGAAAGCCACTTCTATTTGGAGATGTTTATTACAGTCCTTTTCTTCAGAGTATCTCCTGATTTGGTTGACTCTTTACAGAGGAGCTCCCTTGGGAAGTCATAACTGAGCGGAAAATAGATGCAGCCTAGATGAACATAAGTCTGGTGTTAGAAAGAGAGCAACTTAAGGTATACAACAAGCAAACAATTAAACAAACAAACAAACAGAAAACAATCCAGTTCTCAGGGTGAATTTAAAGACAAATCACACATCCAAACAACATATCAAGAAATTTAGCTTCCACCATAGCCACAGAAATATTGTTTATGTTCTGCATACAATACTGAAAAACCCATTCACATTTAGAACCTTTATGAATAATCAGAAGTTCATCAGAAGTCAAGTGGCTTGAATCATTCTATTGTAAAGAAAACCCAAGAAGATGAAATTATTCATATAAGACCAATAATAACAGAAAAAAATCCCATATCATTTTCCAGGGAGAAGGATTGAGCTTGGACATACACCTGGCCTAACAGGCTTAGGAATCCCTCCTAGTGCTGAACTTTCAGGCACATTGTTCCCTTTCTTGGGGTTAGTGGTGAAAGGTGGTTTACATCAAATGACTCCTGATCCTACCTACCTTAAGGTAGTAGAGAATTTCCTAGAGGAAACTGATTTCAAATCCAGGCTAATGTACTTACAGTTCAAAGCTGATTCTAACCTTAACAGGAGTGAGTGGCAGCCTCAGAAATGGACTCCTGAAATTTCACACTCCCGTTTTCTGTAGGAAAGCAATAAAAATGGCAAAAATGTTAAAATTGACTTTTTTGAGCTCTGAAAATTAGCTAAAGGCTTGAACTGTCTGACAGTGTTCACTCAAGAAAAATAGTTCAGTTGTAGTCAGCACCTCAAACTCTGCAAGTTTTGTGGTGTTTAAACTCACTTCAGTCCTATCTCCTGTTCCATGGTTCAGGGGTGTTCCTGAAAAATAACAGCTCACATTTCCAGTACCAGAGGTGGCATGACTGAGCTACAGCTCTTTCCAAGCCTTATTTCCAAAAAAAATTATTATAATTTGATCTGTCTAGTTATTCCCTGGAAAATTCCACAAAAGTGCTTGTCTTTTATTTGACTTAATGGAACATGTCCAGTGCTGAAAGATTCTCAGAAAACATTCACTGGCACTACTACCTGCTAATATGTGGGAGAAATAATGTACTAACCAGAAAGCTTAAAAAGTAGTGAGGTGCTCAAAGGACTATGAAACCTCCATCATATTCTTGGGCATCTGGGAATCTTTTATATACGTACATACCTAGGACTGTTCACATTCTGAGTAAAGACCTAAGGAGATCTGGAAAGTATCCCAACACCTGAATTCTTGGGGTGCACATTCTATCAATATCCAAAGTATAGCAGAAGGCTAATTCCTCAATATGATAAAGGGAATCTTTGAAAAAAACCTAGAAATAACATTACATGTAATATTGAAAGACTGAGAGCTTTTCTCTAACATCAAGAACATGATAAGAATGTCTACTTTCTTCACTTCTATGTTTAACAGGAGATTCTAACTAGGGCAATGTTTAAAGAAAAAGAAAGTCATTAGGATTTCAAAGAAAGAAACAAAATATCTATATTTGCTAATGGCATTTGTAGAATACTAATGAATCATAACAATTATTCAGAGGCAATCAAAGAATATGTATGGCAGTATTTTAAGACACAAGTTAATATACAAATCATAACAATTCCAGACATGAATAATGAACTATTTGAAAATAAAACTTATAAAACAGTTCCATTTACAATAACAAACACTACAAAAATAAAATACTTAGGGATGAATTTAACCAAAGTGTAAACTAAAAAACATTTACTGAAAACTACAAAGCATTGTTTAAAGAAACTAAAAGAATTTGAAACAAATTTTAAAAAGACCTAAATAAATGAAAGGAAACTGTTTTCATGGAGTGAAGATTTAATATTGTTATTCTACTTCTCCAAATAGATTCACAATCTCAAGAGCGTCTTTACAAACCTTATGCCAATTTTATTCTAACATTTATATGAATATTTAAGAAATTCCAAATAGTCAAAATAATGCTGGAAAAGGAAAATAATGGTAGAGACTCACTTCCTGACTCAAAATTTACTATATAAAAAAGTGAAAAGAACGGGTGGTGTTGTTACTAAGTTGGAAATATAGACCAGTGGAATAGAATTGAAAATTCAGGAACAAACAATATATCATCATGTGAGAATTGGTCAATTGATTTCTGACAAGAAATCCAAAACAAGTTAATAAGAATAGACTTTTCGAGAAGTGATGGTGAGACAATTGGATGTCCTTACATTAAAAAATTAAAAAAAGTCCACTCTCACCTCTTTTATCCAATATTGTTCTTGAGACCCTAGCTGGAGCAATTAGGCAAGAGAAAGAAATCAAAGGGATAAAAATAGGAAGAGAGGAAGTCAAACTCTCTCTGTTTGCTGATGACATGATCCTGTATCTAGAAGATCCAAAAAACTCCATCAGTAAACTGCTTGAACTCATAAGTAGATTTAGCAAAGTGGCAGGATACAAGATCAACACATATAAATCAATAGCTTTCCTTTATACCAATAATAACAGGACTGAAGAAGTCAGGAATTCAGTTCCTTTCAAGAGAGCTTCAAAGAAAAAATAAAATACTTGGGAATCAACCTAACAAGGGAAATCAAAGATCTCTTCAATGAAAATTTTCGAACATTGAAGAACGAAATCCAAGATGACCTAAGAAGATGGAAATATGTCCCATGCTCTTGGATAGGCAGAATTAATATAATAAAAATGGCCATTCTACCAAAAGCTTTATATAGATTTAATGCTATCCCTATAAAGATACCTATGTCGTTCTTTACAGACATAGAAAAAGCAATTCTCAAATTCATTTGGAACAAGAAACCAAGAATTGCCAAATCACTACTAAGCAAGAAAGATGAAACAGGCGGTTTTGCCATTCCAGATCTAAAACTATACTATAGAGCCATAGTAACAAAGACAGCATGGTACTGGTATCAAGACAGGGAAGAAGACCAATGGAATAGATTAGAAGACCCCGAAACAAATCCTCAAATCTTTAAAAATCTGATTTTTGACAAAGGGGGACAAAATATTACATGGAGAAATGACAGCCTCTTCAACAAATGGTGCTGGACAAACTGGTCATCCACCTGCAGAAAGTTGAAATTAGACCCATATCTTTCTTCTTGCACAAGAATCAAATCAAAATGGATCAAGGAGCTTGGTATTAAACCAGCTATGTTGCAACTGATAGAAGACAAAATTGGTCCAACACTTCAATATTTGGGAGTAGGCAAAGACTTTCTCAACAGGTCTCCGAAAGTGAAGGAAGTAAAGTCAAAAATCAGTGAATGAGATGCCATAAAGCTAAAAGCTTTTGTACTGCCAAGGAAACAATCAAAAGAGTCAAGAGGTTTCCTACAGAAATGGAGAGTATCATGGACTATGATTCCTCAGACAAGGGTCTCATATCCAGAATCTATAAAATCCTCAAAAATGTCAGCTACAAAAACACCAACAGCTCAATTGATAAATGGGCCAAAGAGCTAAATAGAGACTTCTCACCAGAGGACATTGATCAAGCCAATGAATACATGAGAAAGTGCTCTAAATCATTAGTAATCAGAGAAATGCAAATGAAAACCACATTAAGATATCACCTTACACCAGTCAGAATGGCAAAGATGAAGAAAATAAACAACAATAGATGCTGGAGGGG
>PVKS010006032.1:0-69220 GCA_004027875.1 Aplodontia rufa
GTGTACGTGGTGCTGGGGTTTGAACCTGCATCCTGCATATGCAAGGCAAGCACTGAAACCGCTGAGTTACCGCTTTAGCCCCTGAAGTTTTTTTGTTTTTTTTTTTTTAAGAAAGAGGAACAGTGAGAGAGAGAGAGAGAATCAATTTTATTTAGTTTTTCACGTGGCCTCCATTGCTCCACACTTCGTTGTGTACGTGGTGCTGGGGTTTGAACCCGCGTATTTGCACATGCCAGGCAAGTGCTGTTACCACCGAGCCACCACTCCAGCCCCGCCCCTGAAGTTTTTTGGGGAAGTTGAATAAGGAATATGGGAAAGAGAAAGAATAGTTACAATTAAATATTCTCACTACACAAAGAATTTTGCGTGAATATGATCTTATGTGTGCCTTTTGCTGTAGGATCAATACCCCCAAGAAACAAGGAGGACTGGGACCCATGAACATTCCCTTGATATCAGATCCCAAGCGTTCCATTGCTCTGGATTATGGGGTCTTAAAGGCTGATGAAGGCATTTCCTTCAGGTATGTACTTTTTGGCTGGGTTTGGAATGCTGGCATTTGGGAGAATTTATTCAAAGAAAGAGTAGTGTAAAACCTAAGACAGGATGATAGTCAGCTGAGTTTAAGTAATAAATTCATCATAATTGAAACTTCACATAAGCTGGGGGAACCATATCTATGAAGGTGGGGGGACAAGGGAGGGAAGTAAGGAGGGGAGGGGAGGGACAACGGGGGTCATCAATACAAAGGGGAATACTTAACTCCCATTAGAAGCCTAGCTGTACACAGGCAGACAGAGAAACTCAGAAATGTCAACAATTATTATACTTGTATATGTTCATTTCAAACTATAGTATGGTAGGATTACAGAGGAGTCATAAGTTGGGGAATGGATGAAGCGAGGTAGATATTGGCCTTAACTTACTATCTCACTCTGTCAATATCCATGTACACGTGAATGTGTAACAGTTCCATCCAATATGTAAGACTACGTCAAACTAATAATAATAATAAAAAAAGAAAGCTTGAGACCTGATTTGAAGAGATGTCATCCTCATTTTGTTCTTTTAGGCAGGGACCTCCATAATGGCAAGGATAGTATAAGTCTTCTAGACGAGCCGATTTCCTTGGGATTTTAAGCTTCTGTATTCTAACAAAGCAAAATTTTAAACTTTGTTACTTCTTCCTTGTCCTTCGATCTCTTCCTCACAGGGGCCTCTTTATCATTGATGATAAGGGTATCCTTCGCCAGATCACTGTAAATGACCTTCCTGTTGGCCGCTCTGTGGATGAGACTCTGAGACTAGTTCAGGCCTTCCAGTTCACTGACAAACATGGGGAAGGTAAGCCATCTGCCTGGTTAACAGATGGTAGGGTGGGAAAGATGGTTAGAAACAAAGGCTATCAAATTAAAGGGTGATTATGTCTAGTCAAGAAATTAAAATCTCTGAATTACAGTGATTTGTGGAGGTGGGAATAGTGGAGACATTTGGAGGAGAATATAAAGACTTTTTGTTCCTGCTAATGTACTTTCCACTTCTGCCCTGCTCATTTAGAACCATTCACTGCTGCAGATCTGAGTTAAATGTAGGAGGATCTCATAGACATTAGGGCAAGACAAAAAGTTGAAAGTCTAACTGGAAGTAAAACATACTTTCTTTTTGGTACTGGCGATTGCCCCCAGAGGCACATCACAACTGAGCTTAGCTGCCCAACCTTTTTTTTTTTTTTTTTTTTTAATTTGAGAGTCTTGCTAAGTTGCTGAGGCTAGCCTAGAACTTGGAATTTGCCTGCCTGAGCCTCCTGAGCAGCTGGGATTATAGGTGCATGCCACCACGCCCTGCTATCATATAAGCTTTCAAAGGCCCATTTTATTTTAGCTCTGGCCTTAATGATTTAAAGATGAAGCTGTTACAGTCTGGATTAATTCTGTGTGTTTGGGAGACCTTTTTGGTGCTTGACTAGAACGAAAGGCTGATAATTCAGTGTCAGTGAGCCCTGATAACTAGGAGATTTCATTTGTAGTAGCATGTGCAGGCATTAAGCTGCCAAATGAATTTGCTCACAGCTGCCCATACTGCCCTCTGGAGAGGGATGAGGTTCAGCACTAAGACTGAAGGAGCAGGAAGTAGTGCAACAATATGTGTGTGTAGGCCCTTTATGGAATTTTCGTAGGACATTGCATATAGGCTGGATTCTTCAACCCAAGCCTCCATAATTCTGAATTGGTGTCTGTTGATTCTCATCTCATTAGAATAAGCACAGCTCTCCGTGCAGCCATTCTATTTTGGTTGATTAAAATCAATTTCAATCTTACTTAGTTTTTCATGCAGCTTTCATTGCTCTGACACTTCGTTGTGTACTTGGTGCTGGGGTCTGAACTGATGTCCTCATATATGCCAGGCAAATGCGGTAATTGTTGAGCCACCACTCCAGCTCCCCCGGCCACAGATCTTAATGTTTTGCCTTACAGTAGATATTTGAAGTAAGCATAGTTGAAGCTGTTACATTAAATTCTTTAACTTTGGGCTGGAGCGGTGGTGGCTTGGTGGTTACTGTGCTTGCCTGGCATGCGCAAGTATGTGAGTTCAAACCCCAGCACCACATCCACAATGAAGTCTTAGAGCAACAAAGGCCATGTGAAAAATGAAATAAAAAATTATTTCTCTTCTCTCAACTGTCTCTCTTTAAAAAAAATTTTTTTTAGGTGCTTCATGAATGTGTTAAAATACATGAATGTGTAAAATAGTGTGTTAGGGCTGAGGTGAGGAATAGATTAATGTTTGTAAAGTAGTTAGCCTTAAACTCTGAATTCAATGATTGACAGATTGCAGGTAGATTTTCTGGTACCTGTGTGTTCAGACTCTGTAGGGCTCTGGCTTTGAGGCAGCCTTTTATTCATGGGAGGAGGGTGGTATATACCACTGAACAATTAATTAGTGGTATCTTTTTTTTGCAGTGTGCCCAGCTGGCTGGAAGCCTGGCAGTGATACCATCAAGCCTGATGTCCAAAAAAGTAAAGAATATTTCTCCAAGCAGAAGTGAGCGCTGGGCCATCTTAGTGCCAGGCTGCGATGGGCACCCAGGAGAAGAAAATCTCTTTTGTATTTTTTTTTTTCATGCTTAAGATACAACTTTCCTATAGGGTTGGGGAGGCCAGCCTTTCTTCTGTTGATGGGAATGACCTGAGCTGTATTGAGGGATGGCCATCTGATGGGTATGATGTACCAGTAGTGGGGCATATTTTGTAGTTTCTATTAAACTTGAACTGAGACCTTGATGATTCTTCATTTTGAAATAGATACTAATCTTTGCGCTTTTTTTTTTTTTTTTTTTGGCCTTTTTTTGGTACTGGGAATTGAACCCAGTAACCACTTAGCCACATCATCAGCCCTTTTTATATTTTATTTTGAGACAGGATCTTGCTGAGTTGCTTACGGCCTCAGTAAGTTGCCAAGGTTGGCTTTGAACTTGTGATCCTCCTGCCTTAGGCTCCCCAGTCGCTGGAATTACAGGCGTATACCACCATTCCCAGCCCTAATCTTTGCTTTTAAGAGGAATTTACTGTTTGTTTGCTTTCTCTCTTTAGGAGAAAAATAAGGAGTGAGAATTGCCTTAGAAATTTATATTGAGGGCTGGGGAGGTGTGGCTCAGCGGTAGAGTGCTTGACTGGCATGTGCAAGGACACAGTTAAATTCCTACCATCACCACATGCACAACTAAGTGGCAGATGAACAAAAACCAGATGAAAAAGTAACGCTCTATTAAAAAATGTGTGTGTGTGTGTGTGTATTTAGAAATATAGGTAGACCCAGTAAACTGAACCAGGTGTTATATTTGTTTTTACCACATTTCAGGGAGAAGAGTAAGCCCTGTGATAGTGTTAGCCAGGGCACTGGAACTTATGCAGTTGGCTAGGTTGAAGGTTATCATCAGGACCATATGACATTGGACATTGAAATTTACAGAGAGGGCTGCCTGGGAACCAAAGCTTGGCCTCTTCAAATAAATGTCCTGGTTTGTAGGCCTCTGTCCCTTTGGAACTCAAAGACGGAAGACAAACACATGGCTGATGACCTTGGGTAGGGTTTATAGTAGCAGAAATACTGTGATCACTTTTTACCTTCCCTGGTTTCTAGCCATGATTAGAGGACAGTCCTTTTTGGCTCTTATCCATATCATTGAAGCAAATTCAGCATGGAGAAGTTAGATTTATCTTAGGCCCTTCAGGTTAGGGCAGTTTCATAACTCAAGTGTTATGTGATGCCCTTCCATACACTTGTCTTACCAGCCACCCTGACCTGCTCTCCCCTCTAGAACTGACCCGTTCTTTGAAA
This sequence comes from Aplodontia rufa, assembly GCA_004027875.1. Taxonomy (NCBI): domain Eukaryota; kingdom Metazoa; phylum Chordata; class Mammalia; order Rodentia; family Aplodontiidae; genus Aplodontia; species Aplodontia rufa. Next base: position 4,339 of record PVKS010006032.1, read on the forward strand.
AGGATTGCTAGAACCTGCAGTAGTCATATCAGTAGTCAAATTATCATTGTCAGGCATTATTTCAGTGTTAACACACATTTATTTAGTCCCCACAACTCTGAGGTGGGTGCTATTTGGGGATAGCTGTCTCTTGGAGCACTGAATAAGAAATGGTAATAGGCAAGAATCCTCTATGTTTGAGGCAGGTGCAGATTTCGTATCTGCCTTGGTTTTTTGACTTGTCTTGACCAAACCTTCCTTGAATTTTACTGAAAGTCCCTATTATCAAGAAACGGTTATCTTGTACCCCAAGTAAAACCTCTTGCTTTGCTGAAGTACATTAAATCCTAGCAATCACTACCATAAATGGGATCCCACAGGGGAGAAAGGTATCAAGGGCCAGGAGATACAGGTGGTGAGATGCTAGGGCTGAGCCAACTCCGGGCTCTGCTGGGATTCTGAGGTTTCTTGATGAGGGTAGTAAAGGGAAGCTCAGGGGATGTAGTGCTAGGCTCTGAGGACTGGGCCAAACCTAACAGGGCTAAACGTTGGGCAGGTGGGGTGGAAAAATAGACCTTCTGTTCTTCTGAGTAACGTTCCTGGGGTGTCACAGCATCCCGATAAGTCCAGTCACGCCAATGGAAATTGAAGGCTTCGAGCAGGGTAATCCGTTCAGCTCTCGTACGTACACAGTCAAGGGGCTTTCTCTGTGGCAGATCTGGCACTTCGATCCCTGGCAGCAATACCACACCTCGGATGGCAAACCAGCCCCCAAATCGGGGGTGTATGCACACACCTGCTATGTGCTGGGGAGAGGGTAAAGAAAAGCAAGGTCATGGAGGTCACCTTAGTTCAAGTCCAACTTCCATCATTTGTAAGCTATCTTTATTCACTTATTTTCCATTCACAATGCACTGATACCACAGTGTATACGATCCCTCACTTACAGACAACCATTTGATAAACTGAGCATGAGGAAGAGTTCCCTTAGGCTATGCCTCAGTCAATTTCCCAGTCTCACCAATTGGTCTCCTGATTACTATGGTGCCTTTCTCATTCTGAGACAGTCTTGTAAGAGACAGGATTTTTAAAAGCAGATTCACTTTTTTCTTTAGTACTAGGGATTGAACCCAGAGGGGCTTAACCACTGCACCACATCCCCAGCCCTTTATTTTTATTGAGACAGGGTCTTAGTAAGTTACAGAGGCTGGTCTTGTGATCCTCCTGCCTCAGCCTTCCAAGTTGCTGGGGTTACAGGCATGTGCCATAGTGCCCTGCATAGATCAGATTTTCTGATCTGAAGTGTTCCCAGGTAAACTCCAGAAAGCATGGGGCTGGCCCATTGGCCAGGGTATAGCTGCTTTGGGTGTATATCAACTTAAGGGAAAGGATGTGGAACCTGACAAGGATATGAAGGTCTTACTATTTTCTTTCATAGTCCCTATTTATTCACATTTGCTCTCTGACCTGAGTCCCCCATGGGTCAGCTTCCACGTCTTGTCGTTGGTAGTAATAAGCAGCACCTGCCACATGGGCTGCTGTCTGGGCCAGAATCTTAGGGCGTCGGTTGGGGTGTACCTCATAGTCAGCAATGACTTCAATCTGCAGCTCTGGAAGATTCTAGGACAGAATTAAGAGGCTCCTGTCAGCATGAGGGGAGTTGTGACTATCCTAGGGAGCTCTAATTTGGGTTTGTTAAAATGATCCTGTCCTTCAAAGTCCTATTTGAAGAGAAAAACGTGAACTTAACCTGGGAGGCTCCTAAGTGAAGAAAGTTCTTCACTTAAGAACTATTTCCAGAATTCTGGAAAGAAGACCCAAGTTTTAAGGAAAATCATAACTTGCTCAGAAATCTCCATTGTGAGGAGTGATTTAGCATTGCCCTTCAGAATATCAGTGTGGGGAGATCCACCATGTGTACAAATGTATGTATATATGTGAGTTTATGGTGGGGAAATATTGTTCTGTCCTCAAAAGGCTTCAAAGACTGCATAAAGCTTGTAGACAAAGGCAGACAAGCAATGGAAGATGTGGGCTCATCCTCATTCCAACTGGAGGCCAAGACTGGCCTGGGGTTCATGAAGTTACCTATCAGTGTAGGGTAACTGGACTGACTTCATATGGGGGTCTGCTAAAGGAAGGTGGTAGAACCTGGGTATAAAAAGGCAGAATAAGGATGAATCACAGAGTGTCAAGGCTGGCTTTAAGGTATCACTTCACATGTGAAGTGGCCTTAGGTCCAGATCCTTATTGAGTTTGGAGGAGGTGGAAGCAAGGGAAAGTTTGGGAGCCTGGGGGGAAAGTTGAGCCTTACCTTTGTAACGCGTTTCAGGTGGTAGGCCACACACTGATCCACAGGGTCAGTCAGTGGTTGGAGGTGGTGGCTCTGCAAGAAGGGCTTGAGGGCCCGGTCAAACATGGCAGGTGTGCTGAGTACCAGGAAGGCAAGGGTAGGTCCTGGCAGGGGTAAGTGGAAGGCTGGAGGCAGAAGTTCGTTGTACCATGCTACCTGGAACAGAGAAAAAGTTCAGGTCAGGCCAGCCAGCTGGCTTACTCCTGATAGCCCATACCTCAACCTGGTATTCAAAGTCTCACACCCTTTGCCCTAGCCTCCAACTCATTCAATAAGTTTTCACTGATGCTGTGTAATGTATGTATATTACATTGTATAGGCAACTTACTTGACTTTGACAGGGATCTATTTAGTCCAATACTAGGGATTAAAACCAGGTAGAAACTGAGCTACTCTCCCAGCCCTTTTAATCAATTTATACTGGGGATTTAACCCAGGAGTGCTTTACCACCTAACTACACCCCCAGCTCTTTTGAGACAGGCTGGCCTCAGTAACTTAAAACAAAAAAACAACATAGATCGGTGGAATAGAAAATAAAAAACAATGGATTTTGGAGAATCAGGAGATGAAGGAATTAGTGGTTGATTGGATGTTTGGGTGAAGAGGTAAGCAGCAGCTTAGGATGACTGGCAGAGCTTCAGCTTGCTCTGTTCAGCACAATATTTTCCATTACCCAGGTCTACCTGATTTTCCAGAACATTTTCGCTCTGCCCACACATACCATCCATCACTATTTCCATACTGTTTCAGATGTACATAATTCTCCATTCCAATACATTTTTTTAAAGAGAGAATCAATTTTATTTTCATTTTTTCATCTGGCCTTTGCTTCCCCAACACTTAGTTATGTTTATGGTGCTGGGGTTTGAACCTGGGTCCTAGCACATGCCAGGCAAACACTGTAACTGCTGAGCCACCACTCCAGCCCGCAATACATCTTTTTTTTTTTTTTAAAGAGAAGGAACAGTGTGTGTGAGAGAGTAACAGAGAGGATCAATTTTTATTGAGTTTTTCACATGGCTTTGGTTGTTTCTGACACTTAGTTGTGTAGGTGGGTGCTCCATCCCCCAATCCATCTTTTTATATACAGCTCAATCCTTTTTTTTTTTTTTTTTCCTGGTGCCTAGGATCAGAGACAAGGCCTTGTGCATGGTAGGCAAGTGCTCTACTACTGAGTTACATCCCTAGCCCTCAATTTACTTTTTTTTCTGGCAAGTCCTGTTTCAAGGTAGACTCAACTTATTTTTTTCCTCTATATAACACCTTACCACAACATTGCTGTGGACCTCTCAATGGAATAAGCAGGAAGTAAGCTGTTTCTTAAGCATCAAAGGGCTTAAGTCAAGTTGACTTTTAACTTATGCATCTTTAACCTTGTGACTTAAGTATGCTCAGTGCACCAAGTACCCATGTGGGGAAAAGGGATTTAGTAGCTAGATGCGATGACAAACACCTGTAATCCCAGCAACTCAGGAGGCCGAGACAGGAGAATCACAAATTCAAGGTTAAGGCTGGGAAATTTACTGAAACCATCTCAAAAAACAAACCAAAAAAACCCACTAAAAAACAAAACAAGACAAAACAAAACACCCTCTGGGGATGTAGCTCGGTGGTAGAATGCTCCTGGGTTCAATCTCCAGTACCGCAAGAAAAATAGATAAATAAAATAAAAGAAGAAAACAGACTTATGTAAAAGTGGGGGAGGGGGCGCCGAGACATCTGTGCCAGGCGGGTGCACATAATTTCTATATCCAGCCCAGCACCAATGATTAGCAACATCATGAATTATCCTTCTGTTGGTAGATGGAACAAACCAGCCAATTGTTTCTTGTTCAACACCAGGAATGCCCTTCCCTCTTCAGCTGACCTAAATCATAGTCATGCAAACCTTCCATGCCTTGTCCTCTCCTAACTCCTTTAGGAAGCTTCAACCCTCTGGGGAATCTTCCAAGAAGATTCCAGCCCCACGGGTACATTTTTCCCCCATGAAAATTATGTAGATAACATAGCCACACAGGTTACTGAATCGTACGGCGTCTTCCATCCTTCAGCCTGGCATTATATGGGGGTAAAAGGACAAACGTGTGACACCCTGTCCCAATCCGGAGAAGATTGTGGAGGTTCAGAAGACTCTCGGGACCTCACGCTGACTGTACCAAGCCAATCTTAACGCTTCGCCCTAGAACCGCAGGAGGGATAAACCAACCTGGAAGGGGTAAACCTCGAAGCCAAAAGGACACAACGTGTCCTCAACCTTCTGCTTCAGTTCTGCGACTTGAGGCTCCATAGTGCATGCTACTCGCTGAGCTTGCTGGGGAATGGAGTCTAAAAAATAATTGTGCCGTTAGGTTTCAAGGCAGCCAGGACTTCATTTCCCAGGAGCGACTGGGATCAGCAGCCGGAGAGTGTAGCCGGCGTCTCGGGACACGTAGTTCGTTTGGTCCTTGGAGCTCACCGCTTCCGAGTCTGAAAAACTCGGTGTCCCGACAAGCTTCAGGGTGCGGGTGTGAGCGCACTTTCTTTCGGGGAAACGTAGTTCCGCCGCTTCAGTCTACCGGAGGCGGACTGTTTCTCGGGTGGCGCTGCGTCCGTCCTTTCTCCGCCTACTGGAAGGGTTGAATCTAGCGGCGGCAGTAGTCTGGGACAGATTTGGCGTGATGGCGCCCTGGACCTGGGACGTAGATCTCGCTCAAGATTTGGCGCCTCTACTCCTACTTGATATCTGCATATCAGGGTATTACGTTTCTCCCAGAACTTAGCTCTCTTGCCAAGAGCCAGTCGTAGTTTCGGTCTGATACTGCATTCCTATCCCTACCTAGTAGTATTGCATCCCTAGTCTCTTTCCATCTAACGGTGTGATTGTTCCTGGGATGATCCTCGGGTATACCCTACTGGAAGAGCAAGGGCAAGAGTGGTCAGGGAACCAGACCCCAGTCACAGGACATGAGTAGGAGCCTGAGTTGGTGTGACCAGCTTAATGCACTTCTGCCTGCAACTGATGAACAGATAAAGGTGAGGTGGCACCAGAGACCCCCTCCATGTTTTTACCCCCCAGGGCGGGGGTCGGTGCAGGTTAAACGACACTGAACTCATTGACCTGTGCAACTGTTTCTTTTGTAGCAGAGACTGTATCCCCTTGGGGTTTCCACCTCAGGTAAGTATTGCCCCCTTTTGATTTCCCAGCCTTTTCTCTTTCCAGGATCTGCCTTCTTCCTGTACCTGTACCATCCACCTTTTCTTCCAAATTCCAACTCTTTCCTTTTCTGAACTCTTGTTTTTCCCATACAGATTCTGCCCTTGTCCCTTATTCCCACAGCAGAGGAGCTGGTTGGATCCTGGATTTCCTCTAATCACTTGTCTCAACCCCACTCAGGAACCCAAGCTCAACAGCCTTGGGCTCTGGAGTCTCCCACTGTAGGAGAAAGACTGAATGGGGCTGAGACCTACAGTTCATCCTCTCTCTGGGATGAAGTAACTATTCTCCGATCCCAGCTTCAATCTCAGGCTCAGGTGAGTCTTGGAATCCTAGGTGTATGTATGCGAAGTTTGTATGAGATACAAATACTAGTGGTTGGGAAAGTCTTTTAGGCAGTAAGCTTATGTGTTTTTTCTGCCTGGGTAGCTGACTAAGACACTGTGGAAGGCTGTTCAGGGACTTATGGAAGAGCAAGAGCAGCAGATGTACAAGATCAGCTCTCTGGAAGGTATCAGTTCAATTCTTCATACACAGAGTTGTTGGTTTTTTTTTTTTTTAAACCCCAGTGTTGGGGATTGAATCCAGGGCCTCTTGCATGGCAGGAAAGCACCCTTAACTTCTCAACCCCTCATATACACAACTTTATATTTGTGCACATGATTTTTCTGCATACCTGTTGTTCGTGCATAGGTATCATGATTTGCAAGTACGGTCTGGACTTGTGTGAAGCTCTCAGAGGGACTAACCCTCATCTTGTCTCACAATAGCATCACTAAGGTTGCTGCAGAGGGGCCCAGAAGAACGGGTCCTTCTCCTGGAACAACACCTGGAGGGGCTGAGAAGGGAACTGCAAAGCCTTCAGAATCAGGTACAGGAGCAGATCCAGGCCCACCCCCAAAAGAAAACAATACCAGGAAAGTACAGTGCTACCAGTGGCAAGCTCCAAACTAAGTAAGTGATAGACCTCACCTTGAGGCACCTGAATTCTTGCCATTCTGGGAGGCTGATGGCCTCCTTGCTGTGCATTTGTTGGTTGACTGTAGAATGACTTCTGTTACTCTAATAGGCAGCAAATGCTGTGGAAGGAGTCAGAGATTCTGCGGGAGGAACTGAAGTTGCTGCGGGAGCAGCTGAGTAAGTAAAAGATAGAGTGTATGTATTCCTTTGTCCCTTTTTTTCTGGAATGCCTTCTTGTTGTCCTAGTAAGTGGTTAAGCTCTTCCTGTTTGAGCGATTGACAAATCTGGCAAAATATTTTGTCCTCTCACTGCCTGCCATGGTGTGATTTTTTTTTTTTTTAAAGAAAGAGGGACAGTGAGAGAGACAGAGAAAGAGAGAAATAACTTTTATTTAGTTTTTCACATGGCCTTTGTTGCTCCAACACTTAGTTGTGTAAGTGGTGCTGGGGTTTGAACCCGGGTCCTTGTGCTTACCAGGCAAGCACCGAAACTGCTGAGCCACCACTCCAGCCCCCCATGGTGTGATTTTATTCTGTCCAATCAGCTTGGAAGAAGCTTCTAACAGCTAGACCAGGATGCTTTTGTCTCAGTTTTCAGCACCAAATTGGTCATAAGACAATGAAGGAGAAGGAAAGAAGTTGGAAACAACCCTCTTAAATTCTCTCATCCACAGGCCAGCACCAGGAGATGCTGCTGAAACAGATGGTTGAGGGGCAGCAGGCTCAGGTCCGCAGCTGGAAGGTAGAACCAAAATTAGATCTATTTCCACGTATTTCCCCATAGAGGCCCCATCCTTTATTTAAATGTCCTGTTCTGCAGATAGGCCAGGATACCCTGTCCTACCCCTCTATCTCTATCCCTCTGTTTCCTGTGCTGATGTCTAGGCCATGAAAAACTATCCTTGCTTATATGAAGGTTCCAATTGTGGGGAGGGGTTTTTCTCCTGGAGGGGGAGAGGTTTGGTCCTAACTGGGCCTATTGTCTAGCAGATGTTGGAGAAGCTGCAAAGTGGCCATGAGGGCAAGGGTCATGCCCTGGAGGCTGTCAGGACAGAGTGTCAGGATCCCTGGCAGCGGCAGCTGGAGCACGATTTCCTCAGGTCAGGTGGTGTGGGTGCTGTGGCAGTGGAGGGAATTTGTCTCACAGAGGTCAGGCATTGGGTACTAAGTTCAGTTGTTCTAAATTTGGCCAGGACAGGTAGGGGCAGACTGAGTATTTGGTTGCAGCCCATAATGTCAGTATTGGGCATTCTTTATTTGATACAGAGTCATTGAGATAGCTTTATGTGTTTGGATGATAAAGTGGGAGGAGATTGAGTACTGGCCTTAGGAAGGAGGATAGTTCTGTGCTGGGGGGATCATCACCATCTCTGCCTGATTCTGTTCTTCTTTCCAGGACCTCCATCGATGTCTTCCAATCTAAGTCGCCCCAGGCCACCACCTTCACCACATCTCTTTCTTCAATTAGCTCTGAAATCAGTCTTCTAGACAGTAACAGTAGCTATGAACTTTTAAGGAAACTAGGTCAGGGTAAGGGAAAGGATCCCACTTCTGGGGGTGACTGAATCTGAATGGTGCCTGGATGCCAGCTGCCTAATTGGCCCTTTCCGTCAGACAGACCTAGGGCCTAGTTCTATGCATATGACAGTGCTTACTGATTTCTGTTTTTCTCTTCCCTTTTCCTTCCGCTTAAATCTCTGGAGGAACACTGTTTCTCACCTGGAGCTGAACATCTCTAAGCTCCATGCCCAGAGTCTTGAGCAAGAGGACCTGTTCCTTCAGAGTCCCAAGAAACTTCTGAGTCACCTGTAAGGAATTTTTTGAGATTAGTGGGATGAAGGTTTCTTTGCCCACCCTCCTCTCCAAGGCTTATTTCTGGGCAACCTGCTGATCCCCTCTTGATCCAGTTGGTATGGGAACTTTCTAGTGAGGCTCCTCACTGCCCACCTGTGCCTATGCCAAGTTGCAATAAAATGGTTTAACTCTCCTTAATGTGTTTTCTGTGAATTAGCATCCATATGGAATAGACTCAGCTGTGCCCTTTCTTCTTCCTATTAGTTTTTTCTGTGACCTTTACCTCTGAAATCTGAGTTCATAGATGTTTATAGTTATACCTTCTGAGTACAAGCCTGGGTGAACTTGGAAGTATATGGACCCTCCCATTCTGGGGAATAGAAGGAGATAGGATACTGCTTTGGGGTAGTTGTGCTGTGGGGTTGCAGAGGAGGGTGATACTCTGGTGGGCCATGGATCTGCGCAGTGGAGACTTCCAGTCCTCATCTTCATCCCGTATCTGATCTTCCTCATCTTCATTTTTGTCATTTTTTCCTCTCCTACCCCCCTGTCCTTTACCTTCTCCATATTGGAATTGAACCTTGGGGTACTTTACCAGTGAGCTACATCCCTAGTCCTTTTTATTTTTTTATTTTGAGATTGGGTCTAAGTTGCTGAGGCTAGACTCAAATGTGTGATCTTCCTGCCTCAGCTTTCCAAGTCACTGCAATTACAGGTTTGCAACACCATGTCTGGCTAGGATCTGCTGCTTCTTTTTTTTTTAAACAATTTTTATTTAGTTTTTTTTTTCATGTGACATTTGTTGTTCCACAACTTCATTATGTACGTGGTGCTTGGGTTTGAACTCGTGTACTTGGGCATGCCAGGCAAGCGCCGTAACTACAGAGCCACTGCTCCAGCCCCCAGCATCTGCTTCTGGAGGCTTTCTCCAGCCTCCAGATCCCTCAGTATCCAAGATTACATTTCTTGAACAGCCTTCTCCCTGGTCTGTCAGTCTCTGTGACTAATTTAGTGGCTTTCAGAATGTTTTAATTGTGACTTCCAGGAAGAAGTACAGTTTGTATTGTGACCTAATAAATATACATGTACATATAAATTGAAAGAAAAATTTCATGATTCAATACTTTTTTTAAAAAAAAGAGAGAGAGAGACAGAGACAATGAATTTTACTTTAGTTTTTCATGTGGCCTTTATTGCTCTGAGACTTCGTTGTGTACATGGCGCTGGGGTTTGAATTCGCGTACCTGTGCATGCTGGACAAGTGCCGTAACCGCGGAGCCACCACTCCAGCCCCATGATTCAGTACTTTTGACACATTTATTAATTTATTCATTTTTGTGGTGCTGGGGATCAAATCCAAGCCTCACGCATTTTAAGATAAACACTATACCACTGAATTATACCTCTAGCCCATTTCTATTATGTTTCATTAAAAAAATTTTTTTTTTAAAGAAAGGGACTGTGAGAGAGAGAAAGAATCAGTTTTATTTAGTTTTTCATGTGGCTTTCATTGCTCCGACACTTCATTGTGTACATGGTGCTCGGGTTTGAACCTGCGTCCATGAATATGCCAGGCAAGTGCTGTAATCGCTGAGCCACCACTCCAACCCCATGTTTCTTTCTTTCTTTTTTTTAAAATGCCTTGTTGGGGCTGGAGCGGTGGCTCAGTGCTTACGTTGCTTACAGCACTTGCTTGGCATATTCATGGACGCAGGTTCAAACCCGAGCACCATGTACACAATGAAGTGTCGGAGCAATGAAAGCCACATGAAAAACTAAAATTGATTATCTCTTTAAAAAAAAAAGCCTTGTTGCTGGGCCTTGTGGTATGTGCCTATAGTCCTAGCTACTCAGGAGACTGAAGCAGGGAAATTGTGAGTTTGTAGCCAGCTTACACAACATAGGCAACATAGCAAGAACCTGTCCCAAAATATCAAAACAAAAAATGTGTTGTGGCTAATGATTCTCGTCCTTCTGCCATGTGGTTACTCTGGAAAATATATTTTCCTAGGTGATTAAGGGCAATTTTACTTTTGTCATTCCTGGGCTTTGTGTTTTAAATAGTCCAGTCCAAGATTTCTTAAGAAGCAGCAGCATTTCATCAAAGCTTCTTCTGTTGCTGAATGTAAGCAAAAGATAGTGCTGTTCTTCCCCCAAGTGGATGTTTTTTGAGAGTAATCCCAGTGTGTATTTCTCTGAGCTAAGATGTTCAGTGGCCTTATAGACAGGTCCCAACTCTTGGCTCAGTGTACTGGAGAGAGGAGAAAATTACCTAAAATAAAAGCATAATAAGGGGCTAAGGTGAACTGGTTGTGGTGTACATACTGTAATCCCAAGAACTTGGGAAGTTAAAGCAGAAGGATTATTGGGACTGGAGCTGTGGCTCAGCAGTTGGAGCACTTGCCTGGCATGGTTGAAGACCTGGATTCAAACCCCAGCACCACATACACAACTAAGTGTCAGAGAAACAAAGGGCAGATGGAAAAATAAATAAATAAAATGAATTCCCTTTCTCTCTTTCTCACTTTTTCCCTCTTAAAAAAACAAAAAACAAAAAACAAGGAAGATTACCAGTTGGAGGCTAGTCTCAGCAACTTAGTGAGACCCTGTCTCTAAATAAATAAATAAAAAGGGCTGGGGATGTCCCTCAGTGGTAAAGCACCTCTGAGAGTAAAGTAGTAGAGATAAGACCTGGCTCAGACCCAGGAGGTCCAATTTAAAAAAACAAAATTTTCCATCGAGCCTCACCTTCCTGCTGAAGCAGGTGCAAGGAACCCCTGTCCTTTACACCTTTCACTGGGCAAATTCATATGGCGTGATGGCATTGTTTAATTGTTTTTACTACCAGTACTCTGCATCAAGCTCTGTAGGAGATCCGCTTCCAAGGCTGCCAGCTTTCACAACAAATATTAAATAGCAACGTGGAACAACGGTATTTGAACAGTCACCAGGTGGCAGCACATGATTTGTTGCTAGAAGAGTGATACTGAGAAGGTTTTGGGGTAGAGGCACTGAACTGGGGTGATCTCTCTTTTTCTGATTCTGTGAGCTACTAATTAAAACAATGTGCTGTTTATATTACATTCCTACTCTAGAATAGCTCTCCCAGCATAAAAAAGAGAAACTAGGAATTTAAACCCCACCCACATTCAGAGTCCCTCCATTATTTACTACCACATTTTTTTTTTAAGAGAGAGGGAGAAACAACTTTATTTACGTGGCCTTTGCTGCTCTGAGACTTCACTGCGGACAGTGGTGTTGGGGTTTGAACTCGCGTACTAGCGCATGCAAAGCAGGCGCCCTAACCACTGAGCCATAGCTGAGCCACTGCTCTGGTCCCTACCACACATCTTTTTAAAACTTTATAGCCACCAAGACCACCTATACTCCAATTTTTTAAATCCCACTCATTTGTCCAGGAGGAGGGAAGTATAAAGATGTCTGAAAGGAAGTCTCTAACCTCAGCGAGTGTTGATATGGTAAGGCCAATACTTCACAGCCTGTGGCTACTTCTGCTCTCCTGTTGCAGTCTGCTCAAACGTGAAATTATGAGATTCTGGGATCGAGGTTTATGGAAAGTGTGAGGAGGTTTATGGAAAGTGTACCTGTTGAACAGTTGGAAAGAATTTTTATTGTCCACCCAACTCTTTCAAAATCCTCTGTGTGCAAACCAGCTCAGGTGTTACCTGCTCTAAGCCTTCACCGAATCTAATAGCTTAGTCTACGTGAATTGTCTTCAGTTATTTGATAAGTTCTATTCATTTCCCTTGCTGTCTCAATTCGCTAATACTAACTTATGTATTAGTTTTTTGCTCTCACTATACCAAGATCCTGCAGGACGCTGCTTTCGTATAGCTTTTCCTTTCTCAGCTACACCTCGATCAGCCCCAAAGACGCGCCACTCTAGTTCACTTTCAATTGGCTTTATCAATTACCAGTCTCTTCTGTCTCTGGCATTTTGATTGGTCCATTTTGTGTTTTCCGTCCCTCTCTGAGAGGTTCCTGGACTTGGATTTCCCCCAGGTGTATTCTCCTCTCTTGGGTTCCGCCTTTCCAATACACTGCCTCTTCTGTTTTTACCTCCATTTCCTTTCTATTGGTTCCCTTCGTTCTCCAAGAGTTGGCGCCTAGGCCTGTTGATTGGCTTCTCTGGACGCCCATTGTGTCCACCCTCATACCACGTGGCATTCCTAACGCTAATTGGGCAATTCCTGTAGCTCCTTTATTAAGGCTTGGCGGTTGATTGGCCGCTCTGAGGGAGGGCCCGAGGAGAGGGCGTGGCTAGTTGAGGCACCACCCCCAACCCCGTGCCCCAAGCGTTTCAGTCTCTCGCGGCTGGAGAGCCCAGTGGAGCTTCCAGCAGACGTCTGGGTTTCGCTGGTTGGACCGTCCTGGCCCCGCCAAATAGGCGGGGGGAGCCGCCCCGATTGCGGGGTCATGGCAATAGCCTTCCTGTCCTCCGCCGCCGCTAGCTTCACGGAATCTCCCGCCTCTGAGCGAAGGACCCCCACCGCCTCCGCAGGCTAAAAAGCCGCTGCCTCCACCGAGTTGTGAGGACTACTATGCCCGGTCGTGGCCGCCGCCTCCCCCTCCCGCCCGCGCAGGCACCCTCCGGCTGCTCAGTCCCGCCTCAGGTAAAGTCTGGAGAGTGCGTGGGACACGAACCTCGGACGTCCTGCTCCGCGCACGCTGCTGCGACCTCTCTTCGGCCCCTGAGCATTGGCGCGCGGGTCGCTTAGCATCGGACAGGACTCGGCGGCTTCCTGGAAGCCCTCCTCGCAGCGGCAGGGGCTACTCCCCCTCTTCGCCGCTTCCCTCAGCGTCCCGGGACAGGCCTTCCCCTTTCTCCTCAGAGGCGGGGAGCCCGTTAGAAGACACCGCCTGTCAGGGACCTGAAGCTTGACTCCCCTCAGAGACCTCCCTCATTTCCAACATTTAGGATTTCATTTCCTTGGAAAACTGTTTCCAGAAAGTTTTCCTCCAGTTGACTTCCAACTCCCCACCGAGAGCCTCCCTTGTTTTAGAACCCGCTTATGCCTCAGAAATCTCCACACCTTTACTGTACTAACCTCAAACGAGTTCTTCCCTCGAAATCATCCCCTTCTCTCCGCTCAGACATCATTGCCATCCTTTCTCCCTCGTCATCCTCTTTGCTCTCCTTTTCCCTCCTCTGCCTTTTAGCCTTCACTTTGAAGACTTCGGAATAAGCCACTATTCAGATTAAGTCAGAAATGAAGCAAGGGGTTGCTCAATTTAAAAACCCAATTTACACCTCTGAGAAAAACTCGCTAAGGAATTTGGGCTTTCTGTACGCATGGGGAGCACTGAGGGATTAGGAGCAGGAGTTTGACACGACTGAATCATCTGTGGTTAAAATGTGCAGTACGTACTGAAAGGGAAGACTGGAGGCAGAAGGCCTGGGCAGGCAGGAAGCTAACGTGCTAATCTGGTGAGAGGATAAACGGGGTTTGGGGTGGCATTAGGAAAGTAAAGAGAATAGCACACAATTCTAAGAGGTTTCAAAATAGAGTTGAGAGGGTCTTGTTTTAATTTTTTTTTTATTTAAAGCGAAAAGGGATAGTGAGACAGAGAGAGAGAGAGAGAGAGAGAGAGAGAGAGATGAAACAATTTTGTTTAGTTTTTCATGTGGCTTTCGTTGCTCCGAGACTTCGTTGTGTACGTGGTGCTGGGGTTTGAACTCCGCACTGGCACATGCCAGGCAAGCACTGTAACTGCGGAGCCACCGCTCCAGCCCCTTGTTTTAGTTTTTGTGTGTTTGTGTGGGAGGTTTTCTGATGTGACTTGTGGTATGAATTGGTGCTGTTATTAGAAATAGAGACTGTACAGAAGCAACTCTAGCTAGGTAAGGTGTAATCCCTGCAACTCCTGAGGCTGAGGCAGGAGGATCACATAGGTTACAGGCCTCCTCAATTTAATGAAACCCTGTCTCAAAAAAAAAAAAAAAAAGCTGTGGATGTAGAGCACTAGAGCACTATGGGTTCAATCCTTAGTACTGGTATTAAAAAAAAAAAGACAACTTTGAGGGAAGGCAATGAATTTGGTTTGGGAGTTCAGTTTGGTTCGTGTGCATTTGGGTGTGTTTCCAGATATCACTGTGGGTATCTGAAAATTTGGGTCAGAAAGTTGGGAGAAAGGTTGGAACTGAATACATAAATTTGAGAATCAAGAGAGAATATATTGGGGATATTTGAAGCCTGAATATGGGATGGTAATACTGAAAGACAAGAAAAAAAAAAAGGGCCATGGATCAGAAGGAGCATCATTGTTTGAAGGATAATAGACACTGAAAAAGAGAGGTTAAAGTGATTGGACACAAAATAGAACAGAATGGCATTATTATAGAAGTCAAAGGAAGAAAGAATTTCAAGAAGGGAGGGGAATGATTTTCTGTGTCAGATGCTACAGAGGTCCATGTAATAAAAATTAGAAGCCACTGGATTTAGCAATTAGGGAGTCACTTGTTTCCTTTGAAAGGCAGTTTTGATAGTGTGGCAATGGCAAGGATGTCAGTAGTCAGATATGAGTTGAAGCATTAATGGGAGGTAGTGGATAAAATTACTCTTTTAACTGTGGTTGTAAAAGAGATCTGCTGGTAGTGAAACTTTTTTTTTTTTGAGAGAGGGACAGAGAGAGAAAGAGAGAATTAATTTTATTTAGTTTTTCCTGTCTGACACTTTGTTGTGTACATGGTGCTGGGGTTTGAACCTGGATTCTCATGCATGCCCGGCAAGTGCAGTACCACTGAGCCACTGCTCCAGCCCTGTGAAACTTGTTTTTATTGAGAATATACTATATGCCAAGTACCATAAAGCTAGGTGTGGTGGTGCATGCTTGTGATCCCAGAGCCTTGAGAAACTGGCTTCAGGAGGAACTCAAGTTTCAGGGCTGCCTCATCAATTTTGTGAGACCTCCTCTCAAAATAAAAAGGACTAGGGGTTGGGGATTTAGTTCAGTGGCAGAGTGCTTGCCTAGCATGCACAAGGCCCCAGGTTTGGTCCTCAGTCCTGAAAAAAATAACATAAAATAAAAAGGACCAGGGAGGTAGTTCACTGGTAGAGTGCCCCAGGGTTCAAGCCTCAAAACACAAACAACAATAACAACAGCAAAATCCCCAAGTGTTATAGACCCTAAAGCCTGTGGCTCAGTGATAGAGCACGTGCAAAAACTAAATATGGTTAACTGTAGGCATGGATTTGAACACGGTGTATCTAGTTCTGAAGCTCATGTTTCAGATTATGACACATAAATATTTTTCTTTTAATAAGGGTGAAACAGTTCTCTAGGTTGTTGGGTAAGTTTATCTAGGAAATAATGTTGGACATTTCTTATTGTCATTATTCCCCCCTAGAATTGGGGATTGAACCCAGGCATGCTTAACCACTGAGCCACATCCCCATCTGTTTTTATTTTTTATTTTGAGATAGAATCTCACTAAGTTGCTTAGCTTGATAAGTTGCTGAGGCTGGTTTTGAACTTGTGATTCTTCTGCCTCGGTCTCCTGAGCTGATTACATGCCTGTCTGTTCTTAGTTTTATTTTCCCCTTGTGAAAGAGCTTATGGATATATTCTTTTTTTTCTTAAGAGAGGGACAGTGAGAAAGAGAGAAAAATCAATTTTATTTAGTTTTTCATTTGGCTTTCATTACTCTGACACTTTGTTGTATACATGGTGCTGGGGTTTGAACTTGTGTCCTTGCGCGTGTCAGGCAAGCGCTGTACCCACCGAGCCACCGTTCCAGCCCTTACTAATAATACATTAACCATATTATTACAGGGAAATTACTTACCCTCTGTAGATTTTGATTTATTTTTTAAATTAATATTTGAATAGATAAGTTATTTGGCTAAATACAAAAATATTTATATGTAAGTACTTGTATATTATATTCTGAATGTATGGAAAGTCTGATCCCATGCCTTTCCCCCATCTACTGTTCCTTATCTTCTTGCAGTGATCTTTCTTTCTGGTGTTGGGGATTGAACTCAGGGCCTCTTGCATGTTGACAAGCATTCTGCCACTTCTAGCTGAAAGTGCATTACCAGCCCCTGCCCTTACATTCTTTTAGACTTTCTTGAGGCAAATGCCTATAAACCTGGGCATATAATCTCTTTTTTTCCATTTTTCATGTGAAATCCTATGGCTCCCCATTATTTTTCACGGCGGCCCACCTGCAGTCTTGCCTTTGCATTTAATATGTTTTGGAGACTTTCCCATCAGTACAGAAAGCTTCCTTATTCTTTTTTGTTTGTTTTTAAACACCTGCATAGTATCCAATAGAATTCCATCAAATGGATGTAGCATAGTTTATTTAACTAGTTCCTTATTATGGAACAACTATTATGTTGTTTCATTTTTTAAATGTTACAAGTAACTTTGTAATGAAGACCTTTGAGCATATTATTTAACATGTATTCAGGGGGATTTGTGGGATAAATTCACAAAAGTGGAATTTCTAAGTAAAAGTGTATATAGAATTATCACTATAAAATATTGCCCAATTGCCCCTCTTAGGGGTTGTTCCCATATACATTGCCTGTTCCCTCACTAACGTTACCTGCGTTGTAGCTAATGTTTATATATTGCTTACTGTATGCATAGGCATTGATCTAAGTGGTTCTTCATATACATTCTCTTTTTTTTTTTTAACAACTTTATTTAATTTTTCACATGGCCTTAATTGCTCTAACATTTAGTTGTGTACGTGGTGCTGGGGTTTGAACCTGGGTCCTCGAGCTTGCAAGGCAAGCGCCGAAACCACTGAGCCACTGCTCCAGCCCTACATTATGTCTTTTAATCTTAGTGAGAGTCCTGTGAGATAGATGCTATTATCATGTGTTTTTTTTTTTTTGGATGAATACATTAGGGAATAGAGAATTTATGTGACTTGTCCAAATCACCCCGTTACTAAGTGGTAGAAGTTTGAACTATGCATTCTGGCTGTAGGATCAGTGTTGTTAATATTATGCCTTGTTGTTTATCAAACTTGGATATTTTTCTAAACTGATAGAAATAATATATCAAAGTAGGTTTTTTTTTTAAAAGCTTGCCAATGGATTTTTTTTAAGAGAGAGAGAGAGACAATGAGAGAGAGAAAAAGAATCCATTTTATTTAGTTTTTCATGTGGCTTTTGTTGCTCTGACATTTCTCACATTTCGTTGTGTACGTGGTGCTAGGGTTTGAACCCACATCCTTGTGCATGCCAGGCAAGCACCGTAACCGCTGAGCCACTGCTGTAGCCTCTCAAAATAGTTTTAATTTTTTGAAAAAAATATGCTAAAGTCAAGTATCTTTTTATGTTTGAGTCGTTCCTTTTCTGTTTGAGTTATATTTCTTTTTCTATAAACTACCTGTTAGTCTTTTACCTATTTTTCTTTTGAGTCATAGGTCTCTTTCCTGTTAATTTCTAGGACTCTCTGTGTATAAAAAGTTAGATGTTTTGTCTGTGATATGTTTTACAAGTGACCTTTCCACCCCCGCCCTGTGCTGAATGGGGTTGAGTTGAGGGCTTTGAGCATGCTCTTCCACTGAGCTACATCCCCAGCTCTATTTTTTTATTTTTAAAGAGAGAAGAGAGAGGAGAGAATCAATTTTTATTTATTGTTTCATCTGACCTTTGTTTCTCTGACAACTGTGTTGGTGGTGCTGGGGTTCAAACCCTGGTCCTCGCTCATGCCAGGCAAGCACTCTAACCACAGAGCCATCACGTCAGCCCCCCCACCCCCAGCTCTATTTTGTCTTCTATCGTATTTTATTGCCACATGGAAGTTGTAGATTTTGATGTAGATTAACTTCTCAATCTTTATGTTTTTTGGATTTTGAGTTAGAGAAGTTTTCTACATTTCAATTGTTAGTTTTTTTACTCTAACAAAACAGAATTTTTATGAAGGTCAAAGTGCTGTAAATCATTATACAGATGAAATATGGTGTTATTTATTAGTCTTTATTAGTCTTTTTGAACAAGTTATACAGAGACTGTCATCTCTTTACTTGCATGAAATAGAAATATAATTTTCATTTGCAGTGTGGAAAGGTAGGATGGTATTGATCTTATGGTTAATGTTTTCCTTGGACAATTTGCATGGAATTTTTTCAAAATGATTTCCACAATGATCTCACTGTGGAAATCCTGAAATATTTTTGCATATTTTAGTCTTATTGTTCCTGGTATTAGAATCTGATTAAAAGTTCTCAATTATTTTGCTCTCATATTAACTATGGTTCACAGATTTGCATACCATTTGCTTTTGGTACCAATCTTAGTGATTGGTAGGAATTTACAATTTGGGAAGACTTAAAAAATTTTTTTTTGTAATTATCAAAGAAATGTATATTCTTTAAGGAAGAATTGGGAAATTGGGAAGATTTCAAGGAAGAAGAAATAAATTTCTCATAATCTTCTGAAAATTCAATGAATTTATAACCAGTGTTGACATTTTGGACTGTTTTCTCTCAGAATTCTTACTCTGTATATGTCTACAGTGTCAAACCCAACTCTTCAGGGCTTGGCATTGTGCCTGACCCCTAGGAGGTGCTAAATAAATATTTGTTGACTGAGTGAGTGAAAGAATTAATTTTTATTTTTGTACTGGGGATTGAACCCAGAGGCACTTTACCACTGAGCTACATTCCTAGCCCTTTTTATTTTTTATCTTGAGACAGAATCTTGCTAAGTTGCTTTGGGCCTCGCTAAGTTGCTGAGGCTGCCCTTGAATTTGTGATTCTTCTGCCTTAGTCTGTTGAGCTTCTGGGATTTACAGGCATGTGCCACCACACCCAGCTAAATTAAATTTTTCTAAACATATACAATATTGAATATCAATGTCCTGTTTCTTTTCCTTTTTCTCCATTGTAAATTTTGATTTTTATTGTAGTATTAAACTTTCTATGCCACAATTCATTTGAAGGTAAGTTCAAGACCAGGCCTTCATGGAGCTCATAGTCCAGTGAAAGAGACAGATCAGCAATAATTAAAATACTATGTGATAACTATAATAATAGATTTGTACAGGGCATTATTAAAGCACAGAAAAAGGAGAATGAGGGGTCACAGAACATTTCCCATGTGAGATACTTACTGAGAGAGCCATGTGGAAGAAGCCAAATTTTGAACACATCAAGGAAAAAGAGTATAAAATGCATAGGCATTGAAGTACCAGCAGGGCTCTACAAAAATCAAAAAACAAAAAACCCCAAAAATTCTATATTTGGAGCAGATTGTATCTGTGGGTGGAGAAATACAGATGAGGATAGAGATGGGGTTAGGGGTCAAATGAGAAAGAGCCTTTATGTGACAAATGAAGGGTCTCAAAAGTTTGCTCAAGGGTTGGGGATTTAGCTCAGTGGCAGAGTGCTTGCCTGGCACGCACAAGGCTCTGAGTTCGGTCCTCAGCCCTAAAAAAAAAAAGTTTACTCAGGGGCTGGAGCTGTGGCTCAGTGATTATGGTGCTTGCTTGGCATGTGCAAGGACATGGGTTTGGACCGCAGCACCACGAACACAATTAGTGTCAGAGCAATGAAAGCCACATGCAAAACTAAATAAAAATTTATTCTCTTTCTCAAAAAAAAAAAAAAAAAAAAAAAAAGAGTGATCGACACTTTGTTGCGTACATGGTGCTGGGGTTAGAACCTGCAAACTCGGCATGCTAGGCAAGTGCCATAACTGCTTAGTCATTGCTCCAGCCCACTTATCTCTGTTAAAAAAAAAAGTTTGCTCAGCCCCGAGGTTATATTAGAAGAGGTGTGAGAGTGATGTTAGGAAAACCAAAAAGACATTAATTGAACATCAAGTACAAGAGCTGGAATGAGGTGAACATCACTTAAGCTGAGGTAGGAAGGTGGGCTAAGTCTGGAGGATTAAATAAGGATTGCTTAATTTTAGTGGGGTCATGTCCTTGAATAGCAACTGAAGAATTTTATAAGCAGCATATGTCACTGAATATTTTAAATTGTCATGTTTATTATATAAAAACTGTTTTAGGTTGCAGTGTACTTCCTTCTGGCTAGTACTGTTGAAATATTTTATTCCTATGAAATAGTAGAAATACTATTAAAGAATAGTGTATTTAAGCTGTGCATGGTAATGCACACCAGTAATACCAGCTACTCCAGAGGAGGCAGGAGGATCATGAGTTCAAGACCAGCCTCTACAGCTTAGTGAAACCCTGTCTCAAAAATATAAAAAATAGGGGCTGGAGCGGTGGCTCAGTGGTTTCGGTGCTTGCCTGGCAAGCATAAGGACCCAGGTTCAAACCCCAGCACCATGTACACAACTAAGTGTTGGAGCAACGAGGGCCATGTAAAAAACTAAGTAAAGTTGTTTCTCTCTTTCTCTGTCTCTTACACAACTAAGTGTTGGAGTAACAAGGGCCATGTAAAAAACTAAATAAATTGTTTCTCTCTTTATCTCTCTCACTGTCCCTCTCTCTTAAAAAAATATATAAAAAGTACAGAATAAATCGTAATCTTTTCACCCCAAAATAAAGTATCACTCTGGTGTTATTTCTTTCAGTGCATACTTTTACACAATTATGATTGGTTACTCAATATTTATATTCTTTTCCTTTTTCCATTTAATATGTAAATTTTATTTCATGTAATTGTATAGTCTCAACTACTGTTTTGGGAGGAAAAGGTTTGGGTCTTTTTTGTAGTTTTCTGATCCTTTTTTTTGTGTGTGTGATACTGGGGATTGAACCTAGGCCATTGTGCATGCTAGATCAGCACTGTACCCCACTGAGTTATATCCCCAGCCCTTCTAACTTTTTTATGTTGAAATAAAAGAAAAGAGGCACTCTTGCCCCTCCCAGGTGTGCTGCACTGGGAGTTAGGTCTTTCACCTTCTTTTTGGTACTAGAGGCAGAACCCAAAGGTATTTTTACCACTGAGCCACATCACGAGCCCTTTTTATTTTTATTTATTTATTTTTTTTAAACATTATTCTCTCTTTTTTTTTTTAAAGAGAGAGAGGGACAGTGAGAGAGACAGAGAAAGAGAGAAACAACTTTATTTAGTTTTTCACCTGGCCTTTGTTGCTCCAACACTTAGTTGTGTACATGGTGCTGGGGTTTGAACCCGGGTCCTCGCGCTTGCCAGGCAAGCGCTGAAACCGCTGAGCCATCACTCCAGCCCCCCTTTTTATTTTTATTTTGAGACAGGGTCTCACAAAGTTGTTTAGGGCCTCACTAAGTTTCTGGGGCTGATCTCAAATTTACAGTCCTCCTGCCTCAGCCCCCTAAGCTACTGGGATTAAAGGCTGCACCACTGAGCCCAGCTTACCTTCCTTTTTAATAAAATTCCTGCTTGCTTTCTTATCTTGGCATTCATAGTTTTCATTCTTTGACTCCATGGAACATGAACTCAATCTGGACTCTTCCCAATAACACTCTGACATGTGGGTTATGATAATAATGGTTGTCTAGGTGTCTCTTCAGGGATCTGAAGGCCACTTTTGTTGAAAACTAACTCTTCACTTGGGCCTACAGACATTTGATGGGTTACTGAAATGGGATGAAAAGACTTGGCCTTCATATTGTGTCTGTCCCCTTTGTTGCCTTAACGCTTGGGTCAGATTCCACTCAGCCCTGTACATAAGACATGTTGGTTATTTGAGAAAAGTTTTGTCTAAAACTATAATATAGAATTTACTTGACCTAGACTTGCCTAGTCTTTCCTTATTTTAAGGCCAAAGACACCTACCAGCTGGATGTAACTCAGTGGTAGAGAACCCCTGGGTTCAATCCTCCCAGTACCATAAAAAATAAAATAAATTTAAAAAAAGAAAAGAAGGAAAAGGAGCCCCAAGTGGGGATGCATACCTGTAATCCCAGCAATTCAGGAGGCTGAGGCAGGAGGATGGCAAATTTGGGAGCAGCCAGAGCAACACAATGAGACCACCCCATCTAAAACAAAACAAACTGGCTGGAGCAGTGGCTCAGGGGTAGAACACTTGCCTGGCATGTAAGAGGACCCAGGTTTAAACCCCAGCATCACATACTCAACTGTCAGAAAAATAAAAACCAGGTGAAAAATCAGACAAGGGGCTGGAGTGGTGGCTTGGTGGTTATGGCGCTTGCCCGGCATGCGCAAGTACACGAGTTCAAACCCCAGCACCCATGTACACAACTAAGTGTCAGAGCAACGAAAGCCATGTAAAAAAAACTCAATAAAAATTGGTTCTCCCTGTCTCTCTCTCTCTCTCTCTCTCTCTCACTGTCCTTCTCTCTTTAGAAAAAAAAGATTCTGGTATAAGATATGTATAAGATTGGCTATATTAAAAAAAAAACCAAAACAGACAAAATTCTTTAAAAACAAAACAAGGGGCTAGAGCAGTGGCTCTGCAGTTGGAGTGCTTGCCAGGCATTCGAAAGGACTCAGGTTCAAACCCTAGCACCACATACACGGCTAAGTGTCAGAGAAACGAAGACCAAATGAAAAAAATTAAAAATTGATTCTCTTTCTTAAAAAAACAAAGCTAATGCATGATAATTATAAAAAATATCAACTTCATAGAAATGTATCATTTGGTAGTCTCATAATCCATCAAGATGACAGTTTAGTATATGTATCCTCTAAATTATTTTCTAGTTTATTCTAGAATTTTCTGTTTATTTAAAAATATAAAAACAAGGTTGCACACTGCTGATTTTTCTACTTTGCCACTTGATGTTGTCACTTTTTATTGTTCAGGAGAGATTAGAACATCTTTCCATGTCAGTATGTATACAATTTACCTCATTCTTTTTTTTCAGTGCTGATTATTTTTTTTAGAGCTTACCCAGCATTCTAGGTAGACTCTAGGCTGTTTACCAGTGTGACTGAGAGCTGTGTCCCCAGCTCTATAATATTCTTTTATTTTATCTATTTTTTATTTTTTGGCATCAGGGATTGAACCCAGGAGTGTTTCACCACTGAGATACATTCCCAGCCCCCTCCCCCTTTTTTAAAGGCAATTTTTATTGAGTTTTTCACATGGCTTTTGTTGCTCTGACACTTAGTTGTGTACATGAGTACTGGGGTTTGAACCTGTGCACTCACTCGCACATGCCGGGCAAGCACCATAACCACCGAACCACCACTCCAGCCCCCTCCCAGCCCTTTTTATATTTTATTTTGAGACAGGGTCTTGCTAAATTACTAAGGGCCTCGCTGAGTTACTAAGGCTGGTCTTGAAATTACGATCCTCCTGCTTCGTCTCCTGAACCACTGGGATTGTGGGTGTGAATCATTGCACCTAGCCTACCTCATTCTACACAATGTTAAATTATATGGATGACTATATTTAATCTGCCTCTATAGAGGGATATTGGATTATTTTCAGTTTTTCTCTGTTAATAAAAATGTGTAAATTAATATTCTGGTACATATATCTTTGTGTACTTACAGTAACTTTCTTTTCATTTTGGTGGGGGGAGTTTTGGAGATTGAACCCAGAGTCTTGCGCATGCTAAGCATGTACTCTGCTATCAACCCCCAGTTGTCATTTTTGTTTTTTTAAAGAGAGGGACGATAAGAAAGAAAGAGAATCAATTTCTTATTTAGTTTTTCATGTGGCTTTTGTTAATCCGACACTCTGTTGTGCATCTGGTGCTAGGGTACCAACCTACGTCCTTGTGGTAATTGCCCTAACCACTGAACCACTGCTCTGGCCCCCCAATTGTCATTTTTTTTTTTTTAAAGAGAGAAACAACTTTATTTAGCTTTTCACATGGCTTCGTTGCTCCAACACTCAGTTGTGTACGTGGTGCTGGGATTTGAACCCGGGTCCTCGTGCTTGCCAGGCAAGCGCTGAAACCGCTGAGCCACTGCTCCAGCCCCCCAATTGTCATTTTTAATGGCTATAAAATATTCCTTTTAATAGTAGTAACATATCTGAGAAAGAAAATATGGTTGAATAAATATTTATTGAATTCTATATAGTTCTTCATGTTATTTTGCCTTTTACCTTTGTAATGTAAACTAAGAGATATTAACCTAGAAATCCAAATATCCCTATGCTACTTTAGCATCTCAGATCACTTGAATGGGGTCCAATATCTGTTTCATGTCGTTTCATGTTTCAGCATATGAAGTTATAGATATACTTAGAGAATCCACAGAGCTATATCCCCAGCCCTTTTCATTTTTGTTTTTAGGTAGGTTATTGCTAAATTGTCCAGGTTGTTCTTGAACTTGTGATGCTCTTGCCTCAGCCTCCTGAGTAGCTGGGATTATTTTGTCTTGCTGAACTATATTATTTTTTTTCCTTTCCCCATCATCCTTCCTCTCTTTTCCCCTGTGGTCTACTGATTGAACCCAGGGGTACTCCACATTCTCAGCCTCTTATTTTTTGTTTTGCTAAGTTGGTAAGGTTGACCTCAAATTTGCAGTTGCCCTCGTAGCTGGGGTTTTAGTAGTGTAGCACCACACACAACTGAAACTGTGTTATTTGTATCCATATTGCATAATCATACTTGATTTCTGTCCTAGGTAAATCATTCATGTAATATTTATATTTTTTGCTGTTTTAATTATTGTTTTGTACTGTACTGGGATTTGAACCCAGGGACATTTTATCACTGAGATGCATACCCAGCCTGTTTTTTTTTTTTTTTGAGACAGATCTCCAGGCCTAGAACTTGCAATCCTCCTGCTTCAGTCTCCTGAGTAACTAGGATTACAGGAGTGTACCACTGTACCTGGCTTTTGCTTTTTAAATTGACTTTGAATATTGGAGAGCAATTAAAACTAAATGTTAGTTTAAAAAAATTTTTGGATTTTGAGGTGTACAGGTTTGAATCCAGAGTCTTGAGTGCATGCTAGACAAGTACTCTACCACTGAGCTATATTCCCAGCACCACTTGATTTCCTTTTTAAAGTGATTTATCTCCTTTCCTACTTTTCTGTCCTCACTCCTGTGACATTAACCCTTATTCTAATCTGTTATTAGCAATTATTGTACTGTATCGTGTTCATTGTGTCTTTCTTGGTGACTAAGCTCCTGGATAAGTGGAGTCATGTTTTACTCTGTTTTGTATATCCTCCTCCCAGTGAATCACTATTAGTATAGTGAGTATATAGGTTCTTGGCTCAAATTCTGTCTCTATCACTTCTTGGCTATGAAATTGGACAAATTTTCTTATCGCTTCATGCCTTTGTTTCCACTTTGTAAAGTGGGACTAAGAATAGTAACTATTTTATAAGACTGTTATGGATATTAAATATAAAACACTTGGAAAAGTTCCTGGATTATAGTAAATGTTCAGTATATATAGCATCTGTCATAATGCCTTTCACCTAATGGGAATCTAGTTAACATTTGATTGGTTAATAGAGGGGATTCCTGAAAAGATTGAGTAAGTTAACCTCTAAGTGCCTCTTTGAATTTCAGCCTAAATTTTTGAATTTAGGTTAAATTTCTGCATTTAGGCTCAGACTTTGGCCCAGGGATTGGTGGATTCTAGTTACATGGCAAGTATAATGCTTATTCAAAACAGCAAATGTACTTTTAGGAACTGGCTTATTATCTGTCTGGCACTAATATATGCCATTGTGTATATTCATGGCTAATTAAGTAGGGGATGCCAGTTTTTATGCTTGAATGCCTTTCATTTGAATGGAAATCACAACTTATTATTTCCCAGCAGGATGGCAAACGCAGCAGTATTGCTTTTATTTTTAATCAGGCAGTCACCCTGAAATGTGTCTGTATTTGCTGTGTTGGTCCATAGAAAAGATAACAGCTGAGCAGACCTGTCATGTAGATCTACCATGTGTTCTTGAAACACAACCAATATGCTTGTCAGTATTTCTGTTCTGGAAAATGAATGAACAGTTTCCTGGGCTACATATTACTCTTTTTTATTTTTATTTTTTAAAGAGAGAGGGAGAGAGAGAAGTGGGGGGGAAGACAATCAATTTTATTTAGTTTTTCATGTGGCTTTTGTTGCTCTGACACTTCGTTGTGTACATGGTACTGGGGTACGAACCCAAGTCCTCACGCATGCCAGGCAAGTGCTGTAACTGCTGAGCTACTGCTCCAGCCCCTATCATATTTCTCTTAATAAATTCTTATTTCATTTTGGATTATTTAAGGAATTTTTATGATTACAGAAAGAAAACAATGTTTAGGATATTAGCATGTTATTTTCTTTTTTATACCTAGGACATATAAGTCCACTGATAAATCTGTTTTCCTCACTGGGAGGGGCTTCTTTACCAACTTTGTGCACATATGATTCCATATTTAGAAGAGCATCGAAGATTTTTTTGATTGCTGGTTTAAAGTGCCTGCTACCTATTGTTTGATAGTTTTAAAGTGATAGTGATAGTTTTTGAAGATTTTATTTGTGCCTACTCTACAGTGAAAATTTCATCTATTTTGAGTTATTATTTTTTTCTTGTCACCTTGGCATTCATTCCTTAGAAAGTCTGTTTGAATTAATGTTACCTTTCATGTCTTAATGACTGAAGGCTTTTGTCTTAGAGGTTGATGGAGTTATCATTTGTATACTTTTTAGTCTCCCTGTTGAGGAAGGGTAGAGAATAGTAGTAGCATTCTATAGCTAATTTGAAAATTATTTTTTATGGAAATTTAGCTATAATTTTGGAAGAGATAGACTAGTGAGAAGTGCTTAAGTTTGGGATGATCAGATTTAAATTCTAAGTTTATCACTTATTTGTGTTTGGGCAAGTCTTAATTTCTTAGTTTTTCCTCTTTACATTGGGCATAATACATATTTTACAGAGTTGTAACAAAGATTAGAGGTAACATACGTAACACATTTTGTATAATTCATGGGCCATAGTAAAGGGTGGCTACAGTTATTATTTCCAAAATCATGTTAAAACCATTAAGTTGGTTTTTTTTTTTCTTTTTCTTTTTCTGGCAGTACTTTGATCAAACCAAGGGTCTCAGGCATCCTAGGCAAGCACTCTACCACTGAGCTGTATCTCCAGTCCATTAGATGCATTTTGGACAATAGTATAATCTAGAAATCTTAAAAGTTTCCTTGAGGTGCTAGAGCAGTGGCTAGTGGTTATGGTGCTTGCCAGGCATGTGTGAGGACACGGGTTTGTACCCCAGCACCACATATACAATGAAATGTCAGAGCAACAAAAGCCAAATGAAAAACTAAATAAAATTGGTTGTCTCTCTCTCACTGTCCCTCTGTCTTTATTAAAAAAAAAAGTTGCCTTGATTCTCTGGAAAATAATTTGTGGAATTCCCACTTTGAAAAGATAAAATATATAATGTTGGTTATAGACTAATTAACTATTTTTTTGTACTGAGAATTCAACATTTATAAATATTGAAGTTGAAAATACATTTACTAAAAAGTTATGTGTGTGTGTCCTTTTAAGCCATATAATTTGGGGTTTTTGAGACTGCTAAAGGCTATTTCCTAGTTTAAAAACAATAATGATTAAGCTTTTCTAACAGTATTTCTCAATTGGGCACTACTGGCATTTAGGGCAGGACAATTGTTTGTTGTGCAGGACTGTTCTGTGCATTGTAGGACATTTAGCTTCTCTGGCCCCTGCCCACTAAAATACCAGTATTACACATCCCACACTTCTGCCATTGTGACAATAAGCTCCTTCCTCATAAGACCTTTCTCACCCTAGTTGAGAACCACAAGGACTCAACCTAAAATATTTTTAGTGAAGCGGATCAAATATTACCAGTTTTCATTTTAAAAATCCAAATACTTTTTGGTACTGGGGATTGAACTTAGGGTACTCTACCACTGATTTACTGACCTAGTTCTTTTATTTTTTTTTCTTTTATTTTTTTAATTAATTTATTTAAAGCCACCACTCCAGCCCCTTCCCCAGTGCTTTTGAGTTTTTAGCTAAGATGTAAATAATCAGTGGACCAAAAACTATAGTAATACTGTTGGAGAATAATAGTTTGAGAATCTGGAGGCTTGGCTTGCACACTAGGATGATATTTATTTGCCAAATTATTTTCAATTTTCTTGGCCTAAGCTTGCTACATAGCTGTTGTATTAGTAACAGACTTAATTGGGAAAAAACTGTTAAACTTTTTTTAAAAAATAAAAACATTTTAAATATAGAAAAGAGTACAGTATAATAAATACCACCTAGAATTAATTTGTATTTCAAAAATAAATAGTAAAAAAATAGTAAATATATCATTTTGTGTTTGTTATAGGTTTACTTTTTAATAAAAGGAAGCAACATATTATTGCTGTAATTGAAGTCTTTTGTTTTCCTTCCTTATTTCTTTTCTTTCCCACTAAGGCAACTACTTTCATAAATTTAATGTTGTTTAGTTGATGCTTTTAAACATTCATTATAAAATCTCTTTAATGTTTTGTTAGGAATTGCATGTTTATTCTTTGCCAGGTATTGTTCATCTTCTCAATACCCCTATGGTTATTATAAGGATTAAAGGAGCTAATGTAGCTACTGTTTTTATTTCAATTTTATGGGTGGGTAGTGGAAGTTGTAGAAAGGGTAAATAATATGTCTGAGTTCATACAACTGCAAGTTAAATTCTTTTGTTTTTTTTCCCTTGGTGGTACTGGGGAGTGAATCTAGGGATGCTTTACCACTGAGCTACCTACATCCCCAGTTATTTTTAAAATTTTGTAACAGGGTCTTGCTAATTTGCTGAGGCTGTCCTCGAAATTTTGATCCTCCTGGCTCAGCCTCCCAAACTGCTGAGATTATAGGTATGCACCATCATGCCTGGTTCTGCAAGTTAAATTCTTATTTGAACCCTAATTGTTTGCTTTATAGATCATAATATCTATTACTATGCTATTCTACCTCTCTATAATATCTGTATATATTATTTTGTATTTTTTTTAAGAGAGAGAGAGAATTTATTTTTTCATCTGGTTTTAGTTTCTGACACTTTAGTTGTATATGTGGTGCTGGGTGGGGTTCAAACCCTGGTCCTCATGCATGCCAGGCAAGTGCTCTACCTCTGAACCACCACTCTAGCCCTGTTTTGTATGTTTTAAAAATACAATAAAAAATAAATACTGTAGCAGTAGTCATCCAATTTTTTTGGTAACTTAGAAACTTTTTTGAATGAAATTTTAGTGATACCACTAACTAAATTTGCTCTTTTACCCCATTCAACATTGCTTTTGAAATATGTTGAAATACATCTACATTGCTAGGTATACTTTATTTATGTAAGTGCTGTGTAGTTTACTGATGAATATGCTATCATTTATCTTTGCTCTTATAGATGAACCTTTAGTTGTTAACTTCTTTTCCTCCCCTGTATTATTAGAGTGGTACAATGAAATGAATATCCTTGTTCGGGTCTCCTGTACTTATGTACAACTTGTTCATATATGTGCTTACATGTTTCTCTAAGCATGTAATTAAAAACTATTTTTCTCCCTCTTGAGAAGTTCTGTGAGTACAGATACAACATATTTTTTAAAATAAAAATGTCGAAATTGTCAGTCTCTATTATGCTATTGTAAAACTTGTAATGGCTTCTACCAAACCAGCTCAGTTGCAGTTAACAATTCCTTACCTTCTCCTACCTAGTTACAAATATAAAACCAGACCTGTTGAGCTGCAATAAGCAACTTCGTCTTTCATGCTTCAGTATAGAGAACTATGGTCTGCCACCCAAAGAACCTTCAGGGCATAGGAGTTGAATAATGTATTTCATTAAAAATGAAATCTATCTCAAACAATAAAAAGTCAGTAGATGGAAAACCTGTCAAATTGGTCAGTTAATTTAGCACACAACTATGTTTTATATATTTAATTTCAGTTTAATATGGCTTATTTTTTCTTTTCCTTATTTTTAGTTAATATGGCTTATTTCTCTCTCTCTCTTTTTAGAGAGAGACAGTGAGAGAGAAAGAATCAGTTTTATTTAGTTTTTCATGTGGTTTTCGTTGCTTTGACATTTCATTTTGTATGTGGTGCTGTGGTTTGAACCTGTGTCCTCACCCACGCCAGGCAAGCACTGTAACCACTGAGACATCACTCCAGTCCTGGCTTATTTTTCTAAAGTTACATTTTTTCTCCTTTTCTGTTTCTCCAAATTACATTAGGCCTGGCTTTCCTCTGTAAAGTCTTTGTCTTTTTTCTACTCAGATGACTAATTTAACTCTATACATCTCTTATAGTGGAAAAACACTCAACTAAGGAATAATGAAATGGAAATATTTTGAACTTTGGTGCTGGATAGAGCTTGGTTCATATTCTGGTTGTGCCAGCTGTGTGTGCAAACAGGCTACTTAACCTCCTGAGTCTTACTTTTTCTTTTCTGTAAAACCTTGGTGGTATATTTTGACAATTAAATGAGAAAATATTAGCAAGAGTTCTGGAGCTTAAAAAAAAGTTATTGATATTCTCCTCTTCTGCTGAAGAGGAACCTCAACTCTCATTTTATATAAGACTCACTGTGGAGCTTACATTTCCATGCCTCACTCCAAATATTCTGATTTAGTAGGTCAAGGGTGAGCCCCAGCACTGTTTTAGACAAACTCCTCAGGTAATTTTGAAGCAAATGATCAACAGACACACTTTGAGACATGAGTTTCCTTCGTTCCTTGGCTCCAAGTCTAGCTTTTGTTTGTTTGTTTTGTTTTTGTTTTTAAAGAATCGGTTTTATGTAGTTTTTCATCTGGTTTTCGGTTCTCTGACACTTAGTTGTGTGTATGGTGTTGGGGTTTGAAACTGGGTACTCATGCTAGAAAAGTGCTCCAACTGCTGAGCCACAGCTCAGTCCCTCTAGCTTTGTTAATAATAGTTTATAATACTTTCATTTTCTTGGCCTTGTGTTTCCTCAAGTATAAAATGAATGACTACTTGATGATCTCTACTGACTGTAAAATAATTTTTTTTTTTTTGCACTACTGTGGATTGAACCCAGGGTTACTCATCTCTGAGCTACATATGTAGCCCTTTTTAAAAAAAATTATTTGAGACAGAGTCTCAGTAAGTTGCTGATGCTGGCCACAGATTTGTGATCCTTCTGTCTCAACCTCCCTAGTTCCTGGGAATTATAGGTGTAACTACCACATCAGCTTGTAAAATTAATTTTTTTTGATCTTATAGCCCAAATATTTTGTTCTTATGACCTTTTTGTTGGTCCTAATGCCACTTTTTGGCAGAAGTTCAGTGGAGGTAGTACTGAAATATTTTTATTCTTTGGGAACTTGGATTATTCTTCCTTCTTTGAAGACTCTGATTGAAGAACTAGTTGAAGCAATATTAATTTATCTTAAGGATACAGGAATATGCATGTCTTAAGATAGAATGTGATTATGCCTCAGGAATTTTGAAACCATAGCACAATAAGGAAAATCATGACCCCTCTTACTCTCTCTCTCTTTCTCTCTCTCTCTCTCCTTTTTCTTTGCAAGTTGGCCTCAATCTGTTGATTTATTTTCTGCTTTCCAAGCTGCATGGTGGAAAATGGCTATGGACAATAGTGCTTGACTTTACATAGCCTCCATTTTAGAAAGCACTCATATTGAGGTTGGAATATGTTAATTCCAACCAAAAAAGCAACTGTGAATGGTCCCCATATTGAGTAGAATGCTGACTTCTGGTTATGGCAAGACAGGCAGGGTCATGTTGTAAGAATGGCCTTGGGATCCCTGCCATGATTCTCATGGTCAAAGGTGGAGGAAGCGGGCAGGGTAGGTAGTCACCACTTTATTGAAAGCATTTCACTCATTGAATACTTACAAGGTTGTATTTTGCTTTGAAAATCAAAGAAGACTGCCCCCACAAAAAATAAAAGCCACATAAATAATGTTGCATTTTGTTTAGGACCCTTATAATCTATTCTCATGGGAAAAAAGTGAAAGTAGAGGGAGACATGCTAAAGGAAAAGTGAACCTGTGCTTTTATTCTTAGTTATGTACATGTCAGATAGGGTGAAGTCTTCTATTGTTATTTCTACTGCACTGTGTTGTTTAATTGTGAATTTTTTTTTATTGCTTTTGGATGTAGTTTCCTTTTTTTAAATTACATAATAATTTTGAAGTTTATTTGTTGTCTATTTGTACATAATTTTTCAAATTAAAAGAAAATTCTGTTAATGATGCAAGGGGGCTTGGTAGGAGCACAGGCTTTTGAATCTGTCTTGGATTTTAATTTTATCTCTACCATTTTGTGATTGGTTATTTGATCTCTCTGTGAAATGAGCATAATAATCCTTGTCATGGATTATTTGAAAATCAAATGACATGATATAGGTAAAAACTCTTAGATGAAGTTCATGCTTTACCACTGAGCTGTGTCCCCAGCCATGCTCTTATACTGTTTACTAGAAAGTAGATTGTTAGTGAATGATACCATCATTGTTATTTTGTTACTTAGAATGTAATTGATCATATTATATTCTACTCATTTTAGAGGGTGACTCCATCTTGGATTTCAAGTATGTCAGTGTTTTTTGAAGATAAAGATATAGAAGTATTTTTTAGATTTGAAAATCAGGAGATAGAATGTGAAAGAAGCTGGGCACAGTGACACAGGTGTAATCCCAGCTACTGGGGAGGCTAAGGCAGGAATATTTCAAGTTTGAGGACAACCTGGGGAATTTAGTGAGATCCTGTCTTAAAATAATAATAATAACAACAGGCTGGGGCTGCAGCTCAGTGGAAGAGTATGCCTGGACTCAACCTCTAGTATGGGTGGGAAGGGGCACATATGAAAGGAAATATTTTTTCATTGAAGTGAAGTTGTTTTGCATGTATTTATTCATTAATGATTTTAATGTTTTTTTTTTTTGGTATTTTGTTTAGTGCAAACTGGCAGAGAAGTAAAATTCAACAAATACTACGTATGGAGTTCTTTCTTCATAGAAGAAAGTGATTGTTGAGACTATGGATCGGAGCAAACGGAATTCAATTGCAGGATTTCCCCCACGTGTGGAACGTCTTGAAGAGTTTGAAGGAGGCGGTGGAGGGGATGGAAACATGGCCCAAGTGGGAAGAGTTTGGCCATCCTCATACAGAGCTCTTATAAGTGCCTTTTCCAGACTGACACGTTTGGATGACTTCACCTGTGAAAAAATAGGGTCAGGTTTCTTCTCTGAAGTGTTCAAGGTGAGTGATGCCTCCATTTCACATTGTTTTGCTGGTGGCCAAATTCACTGCAGAATTGGTATTTGTGTTTGACTAGGCCATAGG
The DNA here is from genome assembly GCA_004027875.1 of Aplodontia rufa. NCBI lineage: Eukaryota > Metazoa > Chordata > Mammalia > Rodentia > Aplodontiidae > Aplodontia > Aplodontia rufa. The sequence goes on from PVKS010006032.1 coordinate 37,768, forward strand.
TTTTGCCTAGAAAGGGTGTTTTGCATTTTGAGCACTTTTTTTTTTTTAAATAGAGAATGAGAGAATCACTTTTATATATTTCTTCATCTGGCCTTTGTTTCTCTATGTGATGTTAGGGTTTGAACCTGGGTCCCTGTGCATGCCAGGCAAGATTTCCAACCACTAAGCCACTGCTCCAGCCCCTTGAACACTGTTTTAAACTCCTCTCTCAAGCTATTTATTAACTTGTGAGGTATTTTATTTGTTTTAATTATGAAAATATTACATGATGATCAAAGGTTTGAAGAATATAGAAGTTTCTCCCATTCCTCTCTGCCCTCATCCATCTGTGTGTATGTGTATGTACGTACGCATGTGTATAGTCTCCAGGAATATCCACCTTTAACTATTTGATGTATATACTTCTGGGTCCTTTTCTGTGTTGATATACATAGTATTTATACATATGCATATATAAAACTATATATATAGACACAAAAGACATTGCACAAACAGAACAAACAACAAAACTACGTTTTATTGGGGCTGGTGTGGTGCTCGGTGATTACAGTGCTTGCCCAGCATGCGCAAGTACACAGGTTCAAACCCCAGCACTCAGATACACAACTAAGTGTCAGAGCAAAAAAGCCATGTGAAAAACTGAATAAAAATGGATTCTGTCTTTCTTTCTCTCACTGTCCTCTCTTTAAAAAAAAAAAAAAAAAAAAACCCAAAAACTACATGTTATTTTTGTTTGTTTTTGTGCTGGGGATCAAACTCATGGCTCATGCATAATAAATGTGTATTCCACCACTGAGCTATACATTCAGCCCATTAGATTTATTTTTTTGTTTATTCATTCATTCATTTATTTATTTTTTGAGACAGAGTTTCACTTATTGCCCAGGCTACTTTTGAACTCCTGGGCTGAAAGACTCTCATCAGCCTCCCAAATAACTAGGACTATAGGCATGTGCACCTCACCTGGCTTGTTTGCTTTTTTCTTTTTTTTAAAGAGAGAGGGACAGTGAGAAGAGACAGAGAAAGGGAGAAGCAACTTTATTTAGTTTTTCACATGGCCTTAGTTGTTCCAACACTCAGTTGTATACGTGGTGCTGGGGTTTGAACCCGGGTCCTCGTGCTTGCCAGGCAAGCGCCGAAACCGCTGAACCATCGCTCCAGCCCGCTTTTTTTTTTTTTTTTTTTTTTTGTATCAGGGATTGAAACCAGGGATGTTCAATCACTGAGCCACATTCCCAGCCTGGTTTTTTATTTTTTGTTTTGAGACAGGGTCTTGATAAGTTGCTTAGGGACTAACTAAGTTGCTGAGAGTGGCTTTGAACTCATGATCCTCCTGCTTCAGCTTCCTGAGCTGCAGGGATTATAGGTGTATGCCACTGGGCCCAGCTTGTTTGCTTATTCTTAGAAAATTGAACTTTTAAGTCTCCTAAGAATATTTCCCTGATTCATTCCCTCTCTTAGTTTATATCATACCTTTACTTTTCTCATCAAGTCCCAATATTTTCTTTCTTCCTCCTTTGCAGTGATGATCTTACTTCCTATCATATGGTGAAACAGAAGAGAACTTCCAGAAACTCCCCATTACTACAAATAGCTACCAACCCACATTTTCTTTTTCTTTATTGGGATTGAACCCAGGGTCTTGTACATGCTAGGCAAGTGCTCTACCACTGAGCTACATCTCCAACACAGAATTTAATTTTTTTTTTTTTTAAAGAGGGGGACAGTGAGAGAGAGAAAGAATCAATCTTATTCTATTTAGTTTTTCATGTAGCCTTTGTTGCTCTGATACTTCGTTGTGTACGTGGTGCTGGGAATCAGACTTGGGTCCCCGTGCATGCCAGGCAAGCACTGCAACCGCTGAGCTACCACTTCTGCCCAATTTTAAAATTTTTGATATAGGATCTGGCTAAATTGTCCAGGCTGGCCTTGAAATTGCAATCCTCCTGCCTCAAGTCTCCCCAAATGTTGAGATTACAGGTGTGAGTCAGTGCACCTGGTCTTGTGAGCATCTTCCAACCCATTTATTTACATGCTTACTCAGCCTTTATCCCTGTGACTATGGAAGAACTATCCATGTTTCTCTCTAATTCCATATTTTCCTTTGTATTTTAATCTGTATTTCCATTTACCTATGGAAAGGACCTAAGAAATTCTCCAAATTTCCTGTTATATTTTTACTCCCTCCTAATTATCCATCAGCACTTTTGAAAATGTTCTTTATTTTAAAACATCTTTTTTTTTTTTTGCAAATCAATAAGTGTAATTCATCATCACATAAATAGAATTAAGGACAAAAATCACTTAGTCATCTCAGTAGATACAGAGAAGGCCTTCAACAAAATTTAGCACCTATTCATGATAAAAGCACTGAAGAAACAAGGGATAGAAGGAACCTCCCTCAACGTTATGAAAGTTCTATATGAAAAGCCCAAAGTCATCCTCATAGTAAATGGGGAAAAATCGAAAGCATTTTCTTTAAAATCTGGGTCAAGACAAGGATGTCCACTCTCAACACTTCTATTTAATATAGTGCTAGAAATTCTAGCAATTAGGCAAGAAAAGGAAATAAAAGGGATAAAAATAGAAAAGAAGCTAAATTATCATTATTTGCAGATGATCTGAACCTGTACTTAGAAGATCCAAAAACTTCCACCAAAAGCCTGTTAAAACTAATAAATTTGGGCTGGAGAGGTGGCTTGGTGGTTACGGCACTTGCCTGGCATGCGCAGGTTCACAGTTTCAAACCCCAGCACCCAAGTACACAACTAAGTGTCAGAGCAATGAAATCCATGTGAAAAACTCAATAAAAATTGATTCTGTCTATCTCTCTCTCTCTCACTGTCCTTCTCTCTTTAAAAAAAATAATAAATTTGGCAAAGTAGCAACTTACAAAATCAACATACAAAAATTAATATTTTTCATATATACCAACAATGAATCTGCTGAGAAAGAAATCAGGAAAATAGTTCCATTCACAATAGCCTCAAAACCAACCAACCAACCAAACAACAACAAAGATCCTAGGAATAAATCTAACCAAGGTAGTGCCGGGGTTTGAACCCGGGTCCAGGCAAGTGTGATATCACGGAGCCACCACTCTAGCCCCACTCCTTGGAATTTATCCCGAAGAATTAAACGAATCTTAATATAGTGATACTTGCATACCCATGTTTATAGCAGCACAATTCATAATAGCCAAACTATGGAACCAGCCTAGGTTTCCATCAGTGGATGAAAGGATAAAGAAAATGTGGTAAATATGTAAACAATGGAGTCTTACTCACCCATAATGAAAAAGGAAATTATGTCATTTATAGGAAAATGGCTACAACTGGAGACCATTATGTTAAGTGAAATAAGTCAAACCCAAAGGTCAAAGGGTATATGTTTTCTCTCATGAGGAAGATAGGAAAAAGGAAAAGAAAGGGTGGGGACCAAGAAAGAAAGGGACCAATGGAAAGGGAGTGAGGAAGAGCTGGGAGTGATATTGGCCAAATTATATTGTTAGATTGTGTGCATGTACAAATATGTAACAACAGATCCCATCATTATGTACAACTATAATATCCCAATAAAAGTGGAAAATCCAACAATATTTGCAGAGGTTGCTATAATAAAATAAGTATAGTGGACTGGGTGCAGCGGCACATGCCTATAATCCCAGTGGCTCAGAAGGCTGAAGCAGGAGGATCGCAAATTCAAAGCCAACCTCAGCAATGTAGTGAGGCCCTGAGTAACTTAGCCCTGTCTCAGAGTTAAAAAAGAATAAAGAATTGGATATGTGACTCAATGGTTAAGCACTTCTGGGTTTAAACCCTGAAACCAGGGGGAAAAAAATAAGTGTGTGATCAAACGAGCCTTGATTTTAGTATCAGTGAAAATAAGATTTGTTGTTAACACACACACACTAAATAAATAAATAAACAAATAAAGATTAGCTTGGTACACTAAGGGAAAAAATCTTCCTGCGCCCAGTACTGGGGATTGAACCCAAGGGTGCTTTACTGCCAACCTATATCTCCAGACCTTTTTATTTTTTATTTTGATATAGGGTCTAAGTTACTGAGGCTGGCTTTGAACTTGTGATCCTCATGTCTCAGCCTTCCAAGTAGCTGAAATTATAGGCATACACCACCAGGCCCAAGTTCAACCTAACTCTCTGATACTTATTTCTAGTTTAATTGTGGATCCAAGAGAACACATTGTATGATTTTTATTCTTTTAGATTTGTAAAGGGTGTTTTCTGGCCCCAAATTTGTTCTATTTTGGTGTGTTCCATAGGAGCTTAAGAAGAATATGTAACTTGCTGTTAGATGAAGTCTATAGATGTCAATTATATCCAGTTGATTGATGGTGCTCTTGAGTTCAACTCTGTCTTTACTATTTTTCTGCCTGCTTTATCTATTTTGATTGAGGGGTGTTAAAGTCTCCAACTTTAATAATGAATTCATTTATTTCTTTCTGAGTTTTGTCATTTTTGTCTCTATTTGGGCACCGTATTTTTATAAAGTATATACACATTAAGGATTGTTTTATCTTCTTGAAGTATTGACCCCTTTATCATTATATAATGCCTGTGTTTCTCTCTGACACAATTTCCCTTGTTCTGAAGTCTACCATCTCTGTAATTAATGTGGCTACTCCAACTCTCTTTTTGATTGGTGTTAGCTTATTATATATGTGTGTCTTTATATTTGAAGGGAGGTTCCTGTAGACAACATGAATTTTATCTTGCTTTTTTAAAAGTTATTTTAGAGAGAGAAATAGTCAATTTTTATTTTTCATCTGGTTTTTGTTTTTCCTCCACTTAGATGTGTATGTGGTGCTGGGGATCAGTCCCATGTCCTCATGTATGCCAGGCAAGCTCTCTACCACTGAGCCACCTCTCCAGTTCTTATCTTGATTTTTGATCTACTCTGACAAGTTCAGTCTTGATTTGGCGTATATAAGTCATCTTTAAGGTGATTATTGATATTTATATATATATATATATTTTTTTTTTTTCTTTTAAAGAGAGATGCACAGGGGTTGGAGTGGTGGCTCAGTGGTTAAGATGCTTGCCTGGCATGTGCAAGGACCTGAGTTTGACCAGCACCACGTACACAACTAAATGTCGGAGAAACGAAGGCCAGATGGAAAAATAAAAATAAAATTGATTTTTTCTTTCTCTTGCTATCTCACTCTCCCTCTCTCTTTAAAAAAAAAAAAAAAAAAAAAAGGACAGTGAGAGAGAGACAATCAGTTTTTTTTAAAATTTAGTTTTTCATGTGGCTTTTGTTGCTCTGATACTTCATTGTGTATGTGGTGCTGGGATTTGAACCCACTTACTTGTGCATGCCAGGCAAGTGCCGTAACCACTGAGCAACCTCTCCAACCCCTATTATTGATATATTTGGGTTAATATTATTGTTTTATATTTGTTGTTTTTGTTCTTTTCCTTTCTTTTTTTTATTCGTTAAATATGGAATTACAATTAAGAGGGAATAATTATCATTCTTTCATTCTTTTTTTTCTTTTTGCCTACTCTGCTTTTAATTGAACATTTTACACAATTTTATTTTCTCCCCTTAACATATCAGTTATACTTCTCTTAAAAATATTTTCATGGTTACTGTAGTGTTTGTTAATACACAGAAGGTCTATAACTTAAAATGGTTCAATTTACAATTTTTCGACTTTGTGATAGTACAAAAGCAATATGTGTTCATTGAAAATTGTGTTCCAAATTTTGATCTTTTCCCAGGCTAGCTATATGTTATGTGATATTCTCTGTGATACAGGGCAATGGCAGTGAGCCACAGCTCCTAGTCAGCCACATGATCACGGGGGTAAACAGCCAATTCTTTACAGTATACTATGTTGCCAGCATGTTTTAGATGTTGTGTGTTGTGTTTTCACATTCCATCATGTCTACAAAATGCTCATCTGTGGTATATATGTAAGATATTTATTTTAAATGATATTTGTTAAAATAGGTTTTGTGTTAGATAATTTTTGCTTAACTATAGGCTAATGTGTTTTCTGCATGTTTAAGGTATTCTAGGATAAGCTATGGCTTTCATTAGGTTAGGTATAGTGAGTGCATTTTCTTTTTTTTAAAGAGTGATAAGGAGAGAAAAAATGAATTAACTTTATTTTTTCATCTGGTTTTTGTTTTTCTGATACTCAGTTGTATATGTGGTACGAGGGTTTGAACCTGGGTTCTTATGTGTGCCAGGCAAGTGCTGTAACCACTGAGCCACTCCTCCAGCCCTTGTGTGTGCATTTTCAACTTACAATTTTCAACTTTTGATGAGTTTATTGAGATATAACCCTATTTTAACTCAAGAGTATCTGCATGTATCCCAGGAATACACGATTAAGAGAAATCTATGGGAAATCTATGGGGTTGTAGTGGTAACTTGGTGGTTGTGGCACTTTCCTGGTATGTGCGAGGACGTGGGTTCAAACCCCACCACCATGTACACAATGAAGTGTTAGAGCAACAAAGGCCAGATGAAAAATTAACTAAAATTGATTATCTCTCTCTCTCACAGTCCCTCTCTCTTTAAAAAAAAAAAAAGAGAGAGATAGGAAATCTAGTATTTGTATTTTTTGCAGATGAAAAATGAAAGAAAAACTTTTATCATCTTCATAGCTATTTTAAAAAGCTTTTGATAATCATCTGCAATCTTTTCTGACAAAAATGTTCATTAAGGAATAGAAAGGAACCTCCTCAACTTATTGCAAGTGTCTACCAGATTAGAAAACATAGAAGTTTAAAAAAAAAACCCACTCCAGTATGATGGAACAAGTTAATTAGCTGCCCTTTCATCCTTATATATATGCCCGTATTCAAGATCATACTAGATATTAAAACAAGACCAAGTAGGGGAGGGTGAATATTACATTAAAAAAAAAAAAGTCAGGGGGCTGGAGCGGTGGCTCAGCGGTTTCGGCGCTTGCCTGGCAAGCACGAGGACCCGGGTTCAAACCCCAGCACCATGTACACAACTGAGTGTTGGAGCAACGAAGGCCATGTGAAAAACTAAATAAAGTTGTTTCTCTCTTTCTCTGTCTCTCTCACTGTCCCTCTCTCTTAAAAAAAAAAAAAAAAAAAAAAAAGTCAGGCCTGGTAGTACAAACCTATGATCCCAGTGGCTCAGGAGGCTAAGTCAGGAGGATTGCAAGTTCAAAGCCAAGCCTCAGCAATTCAGCAATTTACCAAGATCCTAAGCAATTTAGCGAGACCCTGTCACAAAAAAAGGGAAGAGTGGGAATGGTGGTGTCTGCTTATAATCCCAGCAATTCTGGAGGACTGCAAGTTGGAGGCTAGCTTCTGCAAAAGAGACCCTCTCTGTAAATGAAAAGTTTAATAAAAAGGATAGGAAGTAACTCATTGGTAGACCAGCCCTGGGTTCAATGCCCAACCAAAAGAAAGAAAGAAAGAAAGAAAATCCTTGGACATCAACTATTAACTGTTAGAATCAAAATGGTACAACATTAACATACATAAATAAATAGTTTTCCTACAGACCATTAATAACAGATTACAATGTAATGGAAAACAAGAACCCATTTAAAATAGCAATAGCCACTTAAAATATTTAGCACCAAATACAACAAGAAAGATATAAGCCTTGTATTAAGAAAATCACAGGGGGGGCTTGAGCGGTGGCTCAGCGGTTACGGCGCTTGCCTTGCATACACAAGTATGCGGGTTCAAACCCCAGCACCATGTACACAATGAAGTGTCTGAGCAATGAAAGTACATGAAAAGCTAAAAAAAATTGATTCTGTCTTTCTGTCTCACTCACTGTCCCTCTCTCTTAAAAAAAAAAAGAAAAAGAAAAAGAAAATCACAGGGTTGCAGGAGTGGTACCTTGGTGGTTACTGTGCTTGCCTAGCATGCGCGAGTACACAAGTTCAAACCCCAGCACCACGTACACAACGAAACGTCTGAGGAATGAAAGTCATATGAAAGACTAAAAATTGCTCCTCTCTTTCTCTCTCTCATTGTCCCCTCTTTCTGAAAAAAGAAAAAAAAGAAAGAAAAGAAAATCACAGGGGCTGGAGCGGTGGTTTGGGGTTATGGTGCTTGTTGCCTGGCAAGCATGAGGAGGTGGGTTCAAACCCTAGCACCACGTACGAAACGAAGTGTGAGAGCAATGAAAACCAGATGAAAAAAATAAATAAAATTGATTCTCTCTTTCTCACTGTCCATCTCTCTCTCTCTCTCTTTTTTATTAAAGATTGAGGGACAGTGAGAGACAGGAGAGACAGATGCAGTTTTTTATTTAGTTTTACTTGTGGCTTTTGTTGCTTTGATGTTGTGTATGTGGTGCTGGAGTATGAACCCGCATATTCACATGCCAGGCAAGTGCCGCACCACTCCAGCCCCAGTCCCTCTCTCTCTTAAAAAAAAGAAAAGAAAAAGAAAGAAAGGAAAATCATAAAACAACTGAATCACCCTTGATTGGTTAGGAATGCATTCAATGAAAAGAGTATATCTGTGTATCTGGCTGATCATAGCTTAAATAAAAATAGGAGTTATTTTTCTCATAAGACAAAAAACAGAGGTAAATGATTTCCTGGGCATTGCTTCAGCTCCACCATGTCAGGATTGGCCTCTCTGCAATTCTTAGATTTTTCCTAACCATGGCAGCCTTATAGTCACCAGATAACTACTTCAGTTCCAAGATAGAAAGAAGAAGACAGAGAATCACCAGTTATATCTTTCTTTTTTGTCAGGGAAGACAAAATCTTTCTTAGAGTCCCATTATTCAGATTATATTGCAACAATCAAAACTGTGTTCATCGGGGTTGGGGATTTTAGCTCAGTGGCAGAGCGCTTGCCTAGCACTCACCGGGCCTGAGTTAGATCCTCAGCCCTGAAAAACAAACAAACAAACAAACAAAAAAAACCCTGTGTTCTTGGGCTGGAGCAGTGGTTTGGCAGTTACAGCGAGAGTTCAAGCCCCAGCACCATGTATACAACGAAGTCTTGGAGCAATGAAGCCACATGAAAAATTAAATAAAAAATTGTTTCTCTTTCTCTCTCTCACTGCAACTCTCTCTCCTTGCAACTAAAAGTTGCAAGGAAGTGATGTAGGTAACTCAACTGGGTCTGGTTACTACAATGAACAAAATGGGGAGTATCCTTACTGCTGGTGTCCAGGTGATATTGACTGTATATACAGACTTAAAAGATCAAAATAAACATGTTACTGAAAATATGATCAGTATGCCAGTTTAGATTAATTCTAAAGTCAATATATTCCTTATCAAAATCTTAGAGGAATTTTCATGTAACTTAATTGATTTTAAAATTTACATGGGGGCTGAAGAGGTAGATTAGTGATAGAGTGCTTGCCTGGCATGTGCAAGGACCCAGATTCAAACCCCAGCACCACATATACAACTAGCGTCAGAACAATAAAAACTAGATGGAAAAATAAAGAAAATTGACTCTCTCTCTTATATGGAAGAGTATCTGCAAGACTACCCAATGTGACTTCTTTTTTCCTTTGCCAGTACTAGGTATTGAATCCAGGACCTTGTATACTCTAGGCAAGCATTCTAACACTGAGCTACATGATTTAAAAAAGAGAGCCAGCTGTAGTGGCACATGCCTGTAATCTTAGTTAGGAGAGAGGCTAAAGCAGAAGGACTACAAGTTTATGGCTAGCCTGGGCAATTTAGGGGGAGACCCCCTGTCTCATGTTAAAATAAATCAGGCTGGGGATATAGCTCGGTGGTAGAGTGCTTTCCTAGGATGTGTGAGGCCCTGGGGTTTAATCGCCAGTACTGTAAAAATTAAATAAATAAAACCTTAAAAATAGTATGATATGGCAGAGGAATACTTAAATAGTGGTCTTGCATTTGTTTTTTTAGTTTCTCTTTTGATATAATGAACTATAGAAACCTGATTTAAAGTTTAATTAAGGGGGTTGGAGTGGTGGTTCAGAGGTTGCAGCACTTGCTTGGCATGCCCAAGGACTTCAAACCCCAGCACCACATGCACAACTAAGTGTTTGAGAAACAAAGTCCAGATGAAATGTCCTTTGGCCATTTCATACAAATGGAATCACATAATATATTTGTGATTTTTGTGGCTTTTTTCCATATAGTAGTGAGGAAAGAATACAGGGGTGCTTTACCACCGAGCTACATCTCCAGCTATTTTTAGTTTTTATTTTGAGTCAGGTCCTTACTAAATTGCTCAGGCTGTCCTCGAACTTGTGATCCTCCTTCCTCAGTCTCCCAAACTTCTGGGAATATAGGTGTGCACCATCATGCTTGGTTAAATATAATAACTTACCCCCACTATTACTGTTTAAAATTATCTTGGCCTTGGTGTATTGGTTTGAAGCAAGTCATAGATCCTGTTTAGGCAAGGGATCACATAAGAGCCCAGGAAGCAGTTAACATGAGGACCACATAGAGTTGGTTGCAACAGAGTACAGTAGGAACACAAAAAGGCCATAATCTAATTTGGGGAGGGAGAATGGTCTTTCTGAGAAAATGAAGCTTAAACTGAGACCTGAAGGGTGAGGAACTAGGTAAGGAGTAGATTGGAGATAAAGATTCCAGGCAGAAGGTATGTTCCATTTATTCATAAACCTAGATTGGTAATGTTTGGGGTGCAGTTGAAGAGCTGAAAGGAATCAAGAATGGGTAGAGCAGATGGTCCAGGAAAGTTGATAAGAGGTGAAATGATATTGCAGAGCTAAGTAGAAGTTTATTATTGAGAACCTCGTCATCCACAGAAGTCCTCAGGGATCAGTATCTGGACTTTACCTGATAGGATTTGATTTTAAGCAGGTGGTATGTGTTCTGATATGCTTTATAACAAGATTATTCTGACTGTAAGACATCAAATGAATTGGTCAGGATAAGAATATATTCAGTTTTCAGTGTTCTATGCAAAAGATGTGATGTAATTTATATATATTAAAAGTGAGGAGGGTGGCAATAGAGATGAAGAGTGAAATGATTTAAAATATTGCTAGGCATGGTGGTACAAGCGTATAATCCTAACTACTCAGAAGACAGAGGCGAGAAGATTGCAAATTTGAGGCCAGCTTCTGCAATTTAGCAAGACTCTGTCTCAAATATAAGAAGTGGCTGAGTGTGTAGCTCAGAAGTAGAGCACCTGCCTGGCATGTTCAAGAACCTAGCTGCTATACCCCACTAAAATATGAACTTTGTGTGGTAGCACACACATGAAATCTCACAAATTTAGGAAGCTGAGATAAGAGAATCATAAGTTTGACACCAGCCTCAGCAACTCAGTGAAACCCTCAGCAATGCAGCAAGACCCTGTATCAAAATAAAAAGGGCTGGGGATGTAGCTCAGTGATAAAGTACCCCTGTGTTCAATCCCCAGTACCAAAAAATAAAACAAGAGGAGCTGGAGTGGTGGCTCAGTGGTTATGGTGCTTGCCTGGCATGCGCTAGTATGTTGGTTCGAATCCCAGCACCACATACACAACTAAGTGTCAGAGCAATGAAAGTTACATGAAAAACTAAATAAAATTGATTCTCTCCCTCTCACTGCCCCTCTCTCTTTAAAAAACAACAACAAAAAAGCACACCATAAAAAACAGCAAGAAAAATTCTTTGTAGCACAGATTTTACTGCAAGTGCTCTCACTAAATATTTGTTGCATGAGGGAAAAATTGTACATGCAGTATACCTATAAATGCGTGTGTGCGTGTAAGAGAGAAGTGTAGTAACATATTGCGAAGCAACATAGAGCAACTCTGGAGCTAGTCTGTCTTGGTTGAAAGCTTGGCTACCACTTATAAACTTTCTGTGGACAAGTTGCTTGACTTCTCTGCTTCCATTTCCTTATTGCAAAACTCTATAAAATGAGCATTTTGCTATTTTAGAGTTGTTGAGAAGATATGATGAAGTAATATGTGTAAAGCATGTAGAATGATGTCCATATACATAAAATGTCCTATTTAGGAGCTAACTATTGTTTTTATTATGTAGGCAGCTAGTATCTACCTAGCTCTCTTGTTGGGCTAGGTACTCTGTTAAGAATGTGCATATGTTGTCTTATTTAATAACTATAATAATCCTGTACGTCATTACTCTTCTGTTTTATAGATGAGAAAATTGAAGTTCAAAAATATTTGGTATCTTTGCCAAATACATTAGGACAAGTAAATGGTATAGTTAGGATTTGAATTCCTATCTAACTAATTGATGAATAGGAGATTTCATCTAATTTTGATTCAATACGCAAGGTGGAAGTAGACTGCTTTATTAATTTTTATTTGTGGAAGATGGTAGTTTATACATTTTTTTAACTTTTTTTTGTACTGGAAATTGAACCCAGGGTGCTTTGCCACTGAGCTTCATCCCCAGATCTATTTATGTTTTTATTTTGAGACAGGATCTCACTCAGTTGCTGAGGTTGGCCTCAAACTTACGATTCTCCTGCCTCAGCTTCCTGAGCTGCTGCAATTAATAGGCATGTACTACCATGCCCAGCTTTTTTTCACTTTTTAATAGAGTTCACTGTGATCTCTCTCTCTCTCTCTCTCTCTCTCTCTCTGTGTGTGTGTGTGTGTGTGTGTGTGTGTGTACACCAGGGATTGAACCCAAGGGTGAGCTACATCCCCAGCCCTTTATATTTTTTTTTTTATTTTGGGACAGTCTCATTAAATTGCTAAGGCAGGTCTCAAACTTGGGATCCTCCTGCCTCAGCCTCCCTAGTCACTGGGATTATAGCATGCATTACTGTACCTGGTTCACCCTGATAATTTTGTATTGCAAGTATATAATTTGCAGTATATAAGATAGAGGCTGAATTCCCTGTTTCCCCCTTGGTATATTTTTCTAAATCGGTAATATCATGTTTGGAAATGCCAAGCTGTAAAGAACAGTAAACTTATAAATTCAAACAGCCTGATTTTTGCCATCTACTTGGTACTGAAAAATTGACTTATTCATGCATGGTTATGCATTTACTATTTAGTATATGTGCAGTTTGTCATGAGAACTTTAAATCCGTAGCAGTGTCAACAGGTGTGTTTTAAGGAAAGTAAGGGGAACATTTTAGCAAGTGAATGTTATTTTGTTCTGGGATGTTTTTTTTTTCTGCTTAGGAAGGTGAGGGTAGAGATTTTATATTATCTAGTAGCTTTGGGAATTTAGATGCAGAGTTTCAGAATACTAGTGCTGTTGCAGTATCTTGGTGTCCCAATTACACCAAAACCTGATGAGATATATATTAAAAAAAGTTTTTTTTTAATGTAGTTTCTCTTTGTTGCCCAGGCTGGTGTCCAGCTCCTGGGCTCACAAGCAATCCTTCTGCCTCAGCTGCCAAAGTAGCTGCTACTAAAGGCAAGCACCATCACACCCAACTTAAACAATGTTTTCAGACCTTTCAAATTGTAGCTTGTGAACTTTGCAAGGAAGTGAATTTTTTCTCTTTTAAATATGATCATTGTTGCAGCCTGATTCTATGAAGGATTTTTCTCAAATTGTTTTATTACATGGTTGTATTTGTACCTCTCTTAGTTCTTTCATAAACACTGCTGCTGTTCTAACATGATGCAGTGCTTTCATATATTTTAATAACCCATGTATCAGAAAAGAGTAACTCTGTGGTTTTAGAGATGTATAAAGCGGCTTTTGTAAGATGGCTAAGCAATGGCAGTGAGGATGATGTGAAGTAGTACATGTTCTACATGAGCGTAAAAGTTAGGAGAAAGTGTATTAGACATTTTTTTGTTTTGAGAGGGAGAGAAAGAGAGAAGCAATTTTATTTATTTTTCATCTGACCTTTGTTTCTCCAACACTTAGTTGTGTATGTGGTGCTGGGGTCTGAACCTGGGTCCTCACGCATGCCAGGCAAGCACTCCAGCTGCTGAGCTCTGTATTAGACATTTTTGACATGCTGTTTTTCAGAAGGTTTGTTCTGGCTCAGATGTCAAAATATACCAAGGCCAAGTAAGAAACACTGGTAAGTTGTAGGATTGATCAGAACCATCTCCAACCCCCAAAATATCCATGTGTGCATGGGTGTATGTGGTATGTTTGTGTGCATGTGCTTCGGCGTGCCTTTTTGTTGCATTAAAGCAGCTATTTCAGAATTGAATTGCTCCAAGTAGTCAGACAGTTAAGGTAACCTTCAAAATCAAGGAAGGAGTAAAGGAAGAACAAATGTAGAGAAAAGTCCTTCATTGTGCAATATTACTGTGACATAAAAAGTGTTATTAATTTAGCACATTTTTAATTACTAAAACTAAAAGTGTTTTGAATGTGAGTAACAGTCAAGGAAAATATTAGGGACAGAAAAGACAGCAGCAAGAATTGAACCTTGAGAAATATCTATTGGGGGGAGGGTGTGGAGAACAGGAAAAAAACAGCATCAAGAGAAGCAAGCAGAAGTCAGAAATAGGTTCCTAAAGATCAGGGAAGTTGCCAAATCTACCATAAATTTGATAGGGCTAAAATCATATTGTAGGAATTTACAGAAGAGAATAAAGAGGTAAATGAACTTACCCTCTTCGCCCTACCCACTCTTTTAAAAGAAGTTTAGTACTGAATAGCTTTGGAGGAAGAGGATGGTAACAGACCAATGGCTTCTTAAGATTCCCTACTTTAGATATGGTCTTTGTTTCATGCTCTTATTGCTTTTCAAAGCTGCTTCTTGCTAAATTTCCTAGCAAGTTTTTCCCTATTGCATTTATTTGGTTTTGCAACCTTCTTGAAGTACAGGGGTTTCAGGGAGGAAGCTTTTCTGGGGAGGTTTGGTATTTTGGGGAATGTGAATTGAATTGTTCTGTTTAAAATGAGACCTCCTGGCTCATTTTATATAGCTCAGTGGTACAGCACTTGCCTATTTGATGCTCAATACTGCCAAGTGAGAGAGAGAAACGGGAGAGAGACATCTCCCTCCTGAATTTGGGTCACATGTATTTAACACATAATAGTTGTAGCTTTTGGACACATTTAGTACATCTAACAACATTTGCGCCAGGACTGAGATGGGAAGCTGGGCTACTAATTAGGAAAGAATTTTGTAGATATCTCTTGTGGACCAAGCTTAGTACTAGGTGACATCCAGGGATTTATTTATCAGGCGGCAAATTATACTGTGTGCAGTATTGCTGTGCTAAATTATCTCCCAAGATCCTTTACCTTCTTGATTATTCAACTGGAAAAACAAAAGTGAAAGCTCACTAAATTGTAGTAAAACTTGGATTCATTCAGTGCACAGAAGTATTCCTGTAAATTTCATATATATATATATATATATATATACACACATATATATACATATATATATATAGACGTGTGAAGCATGACTACAAAAAGATGATTCTAGAGTGAATTATTTTGCATTGAGGAGACTTGACTGGTTGCTTTCCCTTTGTGATCTCACAGGATTCTACTAACACTTCCATTCTAGCATTAATAAAAATTGTAAGTATTCTGTTATTAATGCATTACTCAGTAGATATTTAGTTAATGCTTATTAGGTGTAAGATATTGAGCTATAGGTACATGGAATAGAGAAATAAATCAAATAAAATCCTCTCCTGAAAGAGTTCCTTGCTTATTAGGGTGAAAGACAAGAAATCCTTTTAAAATGTAGAATCAGCTAAAACAGTATTTAGTAATGGCTTGAAACTGCACAATACGGAGTTGGTAATTGTGTGAAATTATGCATAGAGTGCTCGGGAATATAGTACTGGGCATCAGTACAAACCTTGTTTGAAGAGGTCAGGGGAGGCTTTCCAGAGGAAATCATCCTTGCATTTTCTTGAAGGATCAGAGAAAGCTCATCACACTGTGCAGGTGTAAAAACATGTAGAGGCACAAAGGGATAAGGAAAATACTAGGCATGATGATCAATTATATTTGGTTCAAGCCTGGTGTGTATGTAAAGGAATGACAGACCT
This sequence comes from Aplodontia rufa, assembly GCA_004027875.1. Taxonomy (NCBI): domain Eukaryota; kingdom Metazoa; phylum Chordata; class Mammalia; order Rodentia; family Aplodontiidae; genus Aplodontia; species Aplodontia rufa. The sequence continues at coordinate 53,676 of PVKS010006032.1, forward strand.
GTGCTGTGTCTAGAAGGCTAGGTAGGGAGGCACCAGAAGGTACATTTTTTTTTTTCCTGATCAGAGTTATTTGGAGTTATGGTTCTGTATTTTATTAATTTTTTCCTCCCCAAATTAGCTTTTGGTTTATTGAACCTATTAATAGTTTCTTTGTTTTCTACTTCATAATTTTGCTTTTATCTTTATTAGTATACGTTCTTTAGGTTTACTTATTTTCCTAGCATGTGTAGTGGACCTTCAACCCATTTTTTTCTAATCTTTTGCAAATAATTTAGTATTATTTCTGGCTGCATGTTACAGAAACATGAATACAAAGACTTACTCAAATAAGAAATTAATTTTTCTTATCTTTTTCTTTGTGGTACTGGGATTGAACCAAGGGCACTTTACCATCGAGCTACATCCCCAGTTCTTTTTTAGATTTTATTTTGAGACAGTATTTTGCTAAGTTGCTGAGGGTCTTGCTAAATTCCTGAGGTTGGCCTCAAACTTGATATTCTGCCTCAACCTCTAAGCAACTTAGTGAGATCTTGTCTCAAAATAAAAAAATAAAAAAGGTTGGGGATGTAGCTCAGTGGTAGAGCACCCTGGGTTTAATCCCTAGTACAAAACAACAACAACAACAACAAAAAACAGAGAGAGAAAAAGAAAAGATGGGTTCAAGGCCATAAACTACTTCTTTTTTTAAATCTCTTTTTTTTTTCTGACACTTAGTTGAATATGTGGTCCTGGAGTTTGAACCTTGGTCCTTTTTGCACATGCCAGGCAAGTTGCTTAACTACTGAGCCACTGCTCCAGCCCCATAAACTACTTCTTAAGTACCATATTAGCTCAAATGTTTTGATGTATATGGGTTTTTTTTTATTAATCAATTCTAAATACTTTGTAATTTCTGTTGTAATTTTTTTAAACCCCATGAATTTTATTTTATTTTATTGTTTTTGGATGGGATCTTGCTATGTGATCCTCCTGTTTCAGTCTCCCAAGTAACTGGGACCACAGGTACATACATTCTACCCATCTACCCATGAGTTATTTATTTATTTTTTCAGGTTATTTTTTTTATTAAGAAATTTAGGGCTGGAGCGGTGGCTCAGTGGTTTCGGCACTTGCCTGGCAAGCACGAGGCCCCAGGTTCGAACCCCAGCACCACGTACACAACTGAGTGTTGGAGCAACTAAGGCCATGTGAAAAACTAAATAAAGTTGTTTCTCTCTTTCTCTGTCTCTCTCACTGTCCCTCTCTCTTTAAAAAAAAAAAAAGAAATTTATTTGTTGAACAATCAAACATGCTTCTAACTAAAAAATATAATATATATATAAAATCTGAATATTAGATTTACCCCCCCAAGACCCATAGTTATTTAATAGTGTATTTTTTAGTCTCCAAATAGATAAACTTATTTTCAGCTGTCATTTTTGTTTTTTCCCCTTGGTGGTATTGAGGTTGTTATGCATGCTAGACAGTTATCTTTTTAATTGCTTGTATCTAATTTTATTTCATGGTGGTCTGAGAATGTGGTTCTTGAACCACTTTGATACTTTGAAGTTTTTATTTTTTGTTTTGGTACCAAGGATTAAACCCAGGGGAGCTTAACCACTGAGCCACATCCACAGACCTTTTTATTTTCTATTTTGAGACAGCATGTCACAAAGTTGCTTAGGGCCTAAGTTGCTTAGGGCCTTGCTAAGCTGCTGAGGTTGGCCTTGATCTTGTGATCCTCCTGCCTCAGTCTCCTGAGCTTCTGGGATTACAGTGTGTGCCACTATGCTGGGCTTACTTTGATTTTTTTTAAAGAGAGAGGGGCAGTAACAGAGAAAGAAAGAGAGAGTCAGTTTTATTTAGTTTTTCATGTGGGTTTCGTTGCTCTGATACTAGGTGTGTACGTGGTGCTGGAGTTTGAACCTGTGTCCTTGTGTATGCCAGGCAAGCACCATAACTGCTAAGCCACCATTCCAGCCCTGCTTTTTTATTTTTTCTTTTAAGAGAGACAGAGGAGAGAATGAGAGAAAGAATCAGTTTTATTTGTTTTTTCATCTGGCTTTTGTTTCTCCAATGCTTAGTTGTTATGTGGTGCTGGAATTTGCACCCAGGTCCTCATGTATGCCAGGCAAGCGCTTGAACTACTGAGCCACCACTTCAGCCCTAGGATATGGAACATTTTAATAACAAAATTAGTATGCATGATATAATCTTGCTTCAAGAAAAAAGTAAGCATTAGGACTGGAGAGGTGTGGCTCATCAGTTGGAGCACTTGCCCGGCATACAGGAGGATCTGGTTTCAAACCCCAGCACCAAATACACAACTGAGTGTCAGAGAAACAGAGGCTAGATGAAAAAATAAATAAAATGGATTTTACCTTTCTCTTACTCTCTCTCCCTCTTTAAAAAAAAAAAGTGTTCCATATCCTTACTCATTTCCTATCTCTTTGAGCTTTCAATTTCTGAGAGATATGTTAAAACATCCTGTGAAAAACTTGGATTGTCAAATTTGCCTTATATTGTCAAGTATTGTTTTGTGTATTACAAGGCTGTGTTATTAGATACATACAAGATGATAGCCATCATTTTTTAAACAATGTGTGTCCACACAGTGCTTTTTTCCCTTAGATCAGTTGAACTCAATCCAGTCAAGCCCAATATTCTTTTCTTTGACTCTGCCATTTACTAAATGTATGATCCTGAGAAAATTATTTTTATCACTCTATGCCTCTTTTTCCATAAGTATAAATAGGGAAATTAATAATACCTATCTCAGAATTATTTTGAGGATTAAACTAGTTAATCTGTATAAAGCAGTTACATAGCAAAACCTAGTATTTATTTAGCAAATGCTATAAATGCTAGCAAAAGCTAGGCATAGTGGCACTCACCTGTAATTCCAGCTACTCCAGAGGCTAACGCAGGAGGATTGCTAAGTTCAAGTCCAACCTTGGCAACTTAATGGGATCCTGTCTCAAAATAAAAAGTAAAAAGGGCTAGGAATGTAGCTCAGTGGTATAGTGCCCCTGGGTTCAATCCTTAGTACTGAAAAGAAAAATATTAGCTATATTACTGCTATTTTATAATATTTTAAACATATTCTTAACTATCCTGAGATGAAATTGATAGGTAATTTAGTTTATCATTGCTCATGATTTTATAAAGATGAATGATACCCTAACTATATGGTAAAGGAAAAATAGTAAAAATATAGACTTTAATATTCAAAATTGGTTGATTTTTACCCTCCTGTAAATCAGTTTAGATATCAGAGAAAATGATCAGAAGCCACCATATGCAGGAAGGAAAATTAAAGATGAAAGATGCTAATTGCTTTTAGAATAAAAATGTAATAACAGACTAGACTTATTTGTATTTGATAAGAGAAAGAAAATACTCTCAAACTTTTGCCAAGACAGATTAGATTGATGAAGGAGAGAAAATAAGGATTTATGTTTGATTTAATCTTGAATAATTCATTGGGGGAAAAAGTTAACAGAGTAACTTTTGTTAACTTTCTTTTCAGGCAAAAGAAAAATTTACTTTTTATTTATATTTGATATGTTGAAATAAAGATTAAATAAATGATCCTGAATCTAAAAACCATGAATATATTCTGATGTACATGTGTTGTATTAGAATTAATTTGCCAGGAGTAACATTGTTCTTGGTGGTATGATTTTCTGAAATGTTTTCAATTCTTACTGATGTTATAAACAAAACAAACACGCAAACCATTTTCCTCAATTTACAAGGTAGTTGCATTCCTGGAAAATTCAGTATATATTAAAACCATGCAAGGTGAATTTGTTTTTATATAAAATGAAATTCAGTCCAACTCAGGTAATTATAAATGTTTTTTGTTTACATGATTGTCTGTAAATACATTTAAATTCCATTTAGTACATGAAACAGTGTTTTCCTTGTGTAGGGCTATCCTTTACCTTACAGAATGTCTAGCATCTATGGCCAGCCACACACCCCCAATCATTGTGGTAACTAGAACACTTACCTGAATATTTCTAAAATGCGTAAGTGAGTAACTGTTATAACCTCTGTTGAAAACTACTTTCACCTCCATTTTGTCTGATATTAATGTTGCTGTACCAATTTACTATTTATTATGCACTCACTGTGACTTCTTTTTTAAAAATTTATTAAATTGTGTTGTATAATCATAAATGCATATGTAGTAACAATATAATAAACCCCTGATCCTAATCCGGAATCATCCCCACATCACCCACACTCCAGTCTCATGACTCATTTCCCCCCATAACAGATATAAATAAATATATGATTGTGCATTTTCCAAATTATATGATTGCATAAATATTGTCTCCTCAAGGGAGTAAAGAGTAAGCTACATTGTTGATTCCCTCCTAGATCCCTCCCTATCATTCTTCCCTCTCCCCTCCATCCTGTCTCTTCCCTCCCTCTCCCTTACATATCTATGATTCCCCTGGATATGTGTTGTTTTGACTTTGATGGGTCTAGTACATGAGCTTGACCTTTCACCCAAGCCTGGGTTTTGCTCTAGCCTCCACAAATGAGGGATAATTATTTGACCCTTGAGTCTCTGGGTTTGGCTAATTTTGCTCAGCATAATTTCTTCCATTGCTATCCATTTACCTTCAAATGCTGTATATCATTATTTCTAATACTGTGACTTCTTGAGTGGAAAGTCTTAGCTTGCTCTTTTCGTACCTTCCCTCCCTCCCTTCCTCTTTCTCTCTGTCTTCCTCTCTTTCCAGGGATTGAACCCAGTAGCACTTAATACCATTGAGCCACATCTCCAGCCTGTTTTTTAATATTTTTAAAAATATTTTATTTTGAGATAGGGCCTCATTAAGTTGCTGAGGCTGGCTTTGAACTTCTCATCTTCCTGCCTCAACCTCCCAAGCTGCACCTGGCTGAGCCATTTATTTAATAGTTCACTTTATGGTTCATTGCTTTGTGACAGTTTTATGTTGTTATCTTTATTGTTATTTAATTTTCTCATTACTATTCTTGTTAGCTATTCTAGGGTTTATGCTTCTCCTTCTTTAGAAAATGTTTCCTTATCAAGTGCTGTGGTGCACACCAAAAATCCCAGTGATTTGAGAGCCTGAGGCAAGAGCATTGCAAGTTTGAAATCAGCCTCAGCAATTTAGTGAGACTTCAGCAACTTACACCCTCACTCAAAATAAAACATTTTAAAAACATACTGGGGATGTAATTTATTGGTAAAGTATCCTGGGTTCAATCCTAAGTACAAAAAAAAAAGTTTCCTGATTCAAGTTAACCATTTAAATTGAGCAAACTTTTTTTGAGCATTTAGTTCCTACTAATAGGAACTGTGAGAGAGAAGAGGTTCTCAACTTGGTTTCATACTGCATTGCTAAAGGTTGAATTGTTGTTCCCTGCCTCCCTTCCTCTTGTGCTACGGGTCAAGCCCAGGGCCTCATAAATGCTAAGCCAGGCTCTACCACTCAGCTATACCCTCATCCTCAAGGTTGATTTTTTTTTCCTTAAAGAAAGGGACAGTGGGGCTGGAGCGGTGGCTCAGCGGTTTCAGTGCTTGCCTGGCAAGCACGAGGACCCGGGTTCAGACCCCAGCACCACGTACACAACTAAGTGTTGGAGCAGCTAAGGCCATGTGAAAAACTAAATAAAGTTGTTTCTGTCTTTCTCTGTCTCTCTCACTGTCCCTCTCTCTTAAAAAAAAAAGGGACAGCGAGAGAAAGAGAGAATCAGTTTTATTTAGTTTTTCATGTGGCTTTCATTTCTCTGACACTTAGTTTTGTACGTGGTACTGGGGTTTGAACGAGGACAGATGCCAGGAAAGTGCCTTAACCACTGAGCCATCTGCTCCAGCCCCCAGTTGAATGGTTTTGCATGTGATTTATTATTAAAAATTGTTAGCACATATGCAGATAATTTAATTTTCAATAATATAGATTAGTGTTGAATTAAAGTTACTCATATTAACTGTCACTCTAATTGACATGTCAACCTGCTATTTGAATAAAAATAGAGTAGTAACTAATGAATATGAGACATAACCTGTAATTATATTTTCTATCCTAGAGACTTTGTTGAGCATTTTATTGATGCCTGTTAATAATTATATACTTATTGTTGTACTTTTCTTTCCTGTATGCCTCTGTAAGATTTTGATAAAATTCTAGATTTGTCCATGTGAGAATACCTCCTGCATGTCTGAAGATGTGTGTGGTAGAAGGGAAGAGTGGCCTGTTGAATTATCGTTCTGAGGAATAAAGAAGTAAGTAAGGCAGTCCTTGCCCTTAGGAATACAGGGGCTCAATAGACAGGTAGACTGGGTGGCTCAGCAGTTGAGAACTTGCCTGGCATGTGCAAGGTCCCAGGCTCAAACTCCAGCATGACATATACAACTGTCAGAGAAATAAAGGCCAGATGAAAAAATAAATAAAATTGATTCTATCTCTTTCTCCCTCTCTTCTTTCCCTCCCCCGGTTTTTTTAAAGAGAGAGAGACAGAGAGAGAGAGAAACAACTTTAGTTTTTCACATGGCCTTCATTGCTCCAACACTTAGTTGTGTATGTGGTGCTGGGGTTTGAATCCAGGTGCTCCTGCTTGCCAGGCAAGCGCCAAAACCGCTGAGCTACCGATCCAGCCCTCTCCCTCTATCTTAAAGAAAAAAAAATGGACAGGTAGACTAACAGCAAATAGTATGCAAATGCTGTAATAGAGATAACAAGGTCAGAGTACTAAGAAAACAAGAGTGGAGTCATCCAACTTTTCTTGATGTGAAGTGGGATTTTACTATATCTTGAATAATTGAAAGGAATTTGATGTTGAGATTGGGATGTGATTCAGGGATTGAGGATTACATCAAGTCAGGAACAGTATGTAAGGCAAGAAAGTATGAAAGCATGGTGCACATGGGAAAGAATTACAAATATGTACAGCTAATGGTAAGGGGAAGGGTGGGGAGGATTGACAGGGAAAAGTTGATGAATTTTGTTTCACTAAGAAACTTGGACTTTATTCCCCTGGTAGTAGTGAGCCATTGGTGATTTTTAGGATATAGAGCAACAATATAACCTGGCAATTTGGGGCAGAAATTGCTGGTAGATCTGGAAAACTGATGTCTTGTGTTGATATTCTCAGCATCTAGTATAAAGCTTTGTGTATAAAAGATGATTTTTGCTAGTATTTGAATGAAACTGAAAACCCTAATAAAAGATTGTGAGTCACTTCCAAGCTGCACGCACACACTTGGCAGGCCTTTAGATAGTGGTTGGTGGTTTGTGACTGTTTTTGCAGATCTTGAAGTTATTTTCAACTCTGGTTTTAATTTTGGAATCTATTCCACATCTTTGATAATGGAGAAACTTTCTGACTGATAATCTGTCAAATGTCATTTCTTGTTTTATTTGTGACTATGATCAATAACTTGCAGTAGTGATTCTTAATTCTTCTAATTATACTGTATATCATTTTTCCTCTCCTGGTTGGCCTGTTCCTTTATCTTCCCTTTGTTCAGACTGTCCAGAGGAATTGTGAAATGATGTTACAATTATTATTGTTGTTAATATTCTTTTTAAAAAATTTTTGAGTAGTCTTTTTTTTTAATAGAAGGACAGTGAGAGAGAAAAGGAATCAATTTTATTTAGTTTTTCATGTGGCTTTCGTTGCTCTGACATTTTGTTGTGTACGTGGTGCTGGGGTTCAAACCTGCATCTGCATGAATGCCAGGCAAGCACCGTAACTGCCCCCAGCCCCTTGAGTAGTCTTTTTAAAAATACTTTTATTTTATTTATTTATTGTTATATGGTGCTGAGTATTGAACCCATTGCCTCACATGTTCTGAGTAGCCACTCTACCACTGAGCTACCACCCCAGCCTGGTAATATTCTTTTTGAGGTACTATGGATTGACTCCAGGTGCACTCAGGTGCACTTACCCATGTGAGCTACATCCCCAGACCTTTTTTTTTTCTTATAATTTTTTTTAACTTTTAATATTTTTGTATTGGGGATTGAACCCAGAGGCACTTTACCACTGAGCCACATCCCCAGCCCTTTTAGTTTTATTTTTTTTATTTTGAGGCAGGGTCTTGCTAAGTTGCTGAGGTTGACCTTGAACTTGGGCTCCTCCTGTCTCAGCCTCAGAGTAGTTAGGATTACAGTAGGTAGGTGTAGTACACCATGCCAGGCAGTACTATGCTGGTAGAGATACTAGTTTGCCCAGACTTTTCTAGTGACTTTAGTATTGTTATTTATTTATTTATTTATTTTAGAGAAAGAGGGGGACAGTGAGAGAGAGAGAGAGAGAATCAATTTTATTTAGTTTTTCATCTGGTTTTCATTGCTCCAACACTTAGTTGTGTATGTGGTGCTGGGGTTTGAATCTGGGCACATGCCAGGCAAGCACCATAAACACCGAGCCACCACACTATCCCTTTAGTATTGTTATTTGATGGTATTTTTGGCTTCTATTTGCTTGTTTTGGTGGTACTGCTGAAACTTCCTTAGAACCTGCAGGGTATTTTAAGCATGTTGAATAGAAGCCTCTGTACTGTTGAACTTTTATTTTCTTTAAGGTTGAATTTCATACTCTATCAGGTTTTTGTTTGTTTTTTTCTTTCTGGTGTCAGGGATTGAACCCAGGGCCTCACACATGCTGGGCAAGAATTTTACCATTGAACTCCACCCCCAGTTCTCTGTCAGTTTCTTTTAAAGGAAACTATTTACGATTTTTGTTTTTTTAAATCACTTTGTCATATTAAATAACATGTTGCTTAACATTTTTTTTTTAGTTTTATTTATTTTTCCATCTGGCCTTTGTTTCTCTTGCATTTAATTGTATATGTGGAGCTGGGATTTGAACCTGGGTTCTCGCACATGCCAGGCAAGTGCTCCAACTGCTGAGCCACTGCCCCAACCCTTCACATTTTTTAAAAGGCCTGGAAGGGTACTTATCATGTTTTGAGACAATAACTGCTTTTGAAAATGGGAACCGAAGACTGGGACTAATTTATCTGGTGGTCAAAAGGGACTTTAGCTATATTTATATTGTTTTAATGTGTTACAAAGAAAATAATATGCATGTATTAATCATTTAATTAAAAGGAAACATAGCTGTGTGCAGTGGTGCATGCCTGTAATCCCAGCGGCTGGGGAGGCTGAGGCAGGAGGATTCTAAGTTCAAAGCCAGCCTCAGCAATTTAGTGAGGCCCTAAGCAACTTAGCAAGACCCTGTCTCAAAATAAAATTTGAAAAAGGGCTGGGGCTGGGGCTCAGTGATTAAGCATCCCAGGGATTCAGTCCGCAAACACCAAACAAAAAAACAACCACCACACACACACACAAACACACACACACACACACACAAAACACAAAGAAATAAAATAGAAATAAAGAAATACAAACTGAAATTGAAAAGCTTTGTTTTTTATTAGAAGAGTAAAGTGTGAAAGAATTGGAAAATGAGGAAAAATAAAAAAGAAGAAAAATTATAGGATTATTGCCATTAATCACTGCTAACCACTATTAGTATTTGTTAAATTTCCACTTTTTTTCTACTTTAACATATATTTGAATATATTGCCATATGAAAAAGAAATTTTCCCCACAATTAAAAAATTGTTCTTTATTTCCTATTGCCAAATTTATGGGAGAAATTAAAAGATTTTTTCTTTCTTTTTTTCTCTTCTTTCTTTTCTCCATCTCTCTCTCTCTTTTTCTTTTTTTCTTTCATGCTGGGGATTGAACCCAGGGCCTTGTGCGAGCTAGGCAAGTGCTCTACCACTGAGCCATATCCTCAGCCTTGGAATTTTTATATTTACAGAAAATTGAAAGAATTGTGCAAAAACTCCTGTAGTCCCTTCATCTAGATTTACTAATTATTAATATTTTACTGTATTGTCATTTTTTGTCTCTAGTGCCCCCCTCTTTCTTGTGTTGGGGTTTGAACCTAGGGGCATGTGTACACTGGACAGTGCTTACTACCACTGAGCTTAGTCAATTAAATCAGTAAAATAATTTTATATTAGTCCCTATTAAATTTTCCTCATTTGTCTCCAAATCTTTCTTTTTCCTATCAAGTTTTCATATATTTCCTTTTGATGGTTATGTTGATAATTTTTTTTTAAAGAAAGAGAGGGAAAAAAGAAAAGAGAAAGAGGGGACAGTGAAAGAGAGGAAGAGAGAAGCAATTTTTAGTTTTTCATGTGACTCATTCCTCAAACACTTTGTTGTGTATGTGGTGCTGGGGTTTGAACTTGCGTACTCGCACGTGCCAGGCAAGTGCCATAACCACCGAGGCACCACTCCAGCCCCTGTTGATTAATTTTTTAAAAAATAGACTATTCCCCTACATTTTGTCTGTTCTCTATACCATTAATATGTTGAAGAGTGCTATCCAGTTGTCTTCTAGATATTTTGGATTTTACCTCCTCTAACTCAGGGGCCTACTTCCGTCAACTAAGCCCCACCTCCTTAAGTTTCCATCATCTCCTAATAATGCCATCAGCTATGAACCCATCAATGGATAGTCCATTGATGAGGTAAGAGCCCTCGTGATCCAGTTACTTCCTAGGAGGCCGATCTGTTAATATTGCTGCGCTGAGGACCAAGCCTTCAGCACATGAGCCTTTGGCAAATCCAAACCACAACATCCAGATCCAAACCATAACAGACTGTCTCATTTTCTAATTTTATCCTCATAATGGTTCTGGAGATACTTTTTAGTCTCTTCATTTTAAAACATTTCAAAGTGAACTCATTTTAATCATTTAAGTTTTAAAGCTCAGATCCTGGTCTTAGCTCCAAATCTGGAGCACTTTACCAACTTTCCTATACTATTCTTTAGAGACTGGATTTGGAGATGCTATGGTAGTATCAGATGAATTTAAAAGTCAAGGAGGACCAGGCATAATGGTGTACACTCATAATCCCACAATTCGGGAGGCTGTAGCAGGAGACTCACAAGTTCAAGTCCAGACTCAGCAACACAGTGAGAACCTATTTCAAAATACAAAATAAAAAGGACTGGGGTTATAGCTCAGTGGCAAAGCACCTGTACATTCAATCCCTAGTACCAAAAAATAAAATAAATAAATGTCAAGAACAGCTGGAAATGTAACTTGGTAGTAAAGCTACATGCTTAGCAGGCATGAGGCCCTGAGTTCATTCCTTCCGAAAAGTCAAAGAATCATTTTCTTACTTTGGTGATTTTCATACATTTATCTATTTTAAAAAATTAGTTGTAGATGGACACCATTCCTTTATTTATTTATTTTTTTATGTGGTGGTGAGGTTTGAACCCAGTGCCCTCATATGTGCTAGGCAAGCACTCTACCATTGAGCTACAAACCCAACCCCCTCATCTGTTTATTTTTAAGTATACTAAAATATAACATAGAATTTACTATCTTAACTTTTTTTCTTCCTTTTCTCTCTCTCTCCCTCTTTCTCTTTACTTCCTCTCCTTTTTGGTACTGGGACTTGAACCCAGGACCTCATACATGCTACGCAAGTGCTCTACTGCTTGTGTAGAGCTACACCCCAGCTCTTTTATTTTTGAGACAGCGTCTCACTAAGTTACTGAGGCTGGCTTTGAACTTGTGATCCTTCTGCCTCAGCCTCGAGAGGCACTGGCTAGGATTCCAGGTGTGTGCTACCATGCCTGGCCAGCTGAACCATTTCAGGTGAACCATTTTTAAGTGTATTGTTCAGTAGTGTGAAGTATAATACATATTGTTACATTAGCAGTCTCCAGAACACCCGGGTCTTCATGCATGCCAGGCAAGCCTCTACTGCTGATCCACCTCTCTGGTCCATCCTTTCTCCATCTCTTGGCAACCACTGTTCAATTTACTGTCCGTGTAATTTCAACTAAATATTTTGTATAAGTGGACTTATACAGTATTTGTCTTTCTATAATTGGCTTTTTTTCACTTAGCAATAACGTCCTCTGAATTCATCCATGCTGTAGCATGTGTCAGAATTTCCTCCCTTTTAAAAGGCTAAATAGTATTCTCTTGTATCACGTTTTGTTTATCCACTCAATTGTGGACACTTGTGATGCTTCTAGTTTTTGGCTATTGTGAATATTGCTGCTGTGATTGTGGGCATACAGATCTTTATAATACTTTTTTCTATCTCCTTCGCTCAACCTCTGCTACAAAAAAAAAAAAAGGAAAAGTAACTTATCTTTCAAGAAAACATGGATAAATAAATGATTCACTGGTATATAGAAGGTATATTAAAAACATCATTCACTGTGTTCTTATGATGTGTCAGGCCTTCTAAGCATTGCAAGACAAAGATGGATTCAATATAGATCCTGGGAGGTTTTTTTTTTTTGTGTGTGTGTGTGTGTACCAGATATCGAACCTAGAGTTGCTTAACCACTGAATACATCCCAGCCCCCCTTTTTTTTTATGTTTTATTTTGAGACAGGTTCTTGCTAAGTTGCTTGAGAGTCTTGCTACATTTCATACTTGAAATCCTCCTGTTTCTGCTCCATGAGTCACTGGGTTTATAGGCTTGCATCACCCTGCCCAGATCCAGGTGCTTTTAATAGCCTAGTAAGAAAATCTTTTTGTACACAGCTTTGTGATGAGTGTTATCCTGGTGTTATGAATGAAATGTTATAAAAAAAGAAACCATAAATAGTTCCTAGAGAGAGTCAAAGAAGGCTTCAGAAAGGAGGGGATGTTCGATTGTGGCCTTGAAAGATAAATAGAATTGGAGGGGAGGGCTAGAGAGAGAAAGTGGGCTTAGGTGGCACACACCTGTAAGTGCCTGTTATCTTTTTTTTTTTTTTTAAGAGAGAAGGGACAGTGAGAGAGACAGAGAAAGAGAGAAACAACTTTATTTAGTTTTTCACATGGCCTTAGTTGCTCTAACACTTAATTGTGTACATGGTGCTGGGGTTTGAACCAGGGTCCTCGTACTTGCCAGGCAAGTGCCGAAACCGCTGAGCCACCGTTCCAGCCCCAGCGCCTGTTATCTTAACTACTCCAGAGGAAAAGAGGGAAAGAATATTATATAAGATGAAATGAAATGAATTATGAACATATTCAATATCTTATCTCTTTATTTGAAGAACTAGGCTTTTCTTATTAGTTTGAAATACAGATTATTAATCACAGAATTTTACATATTGGTTTAATATCAGATCTTCTTAAAAGTGAACATTTTGTTAAAAATTCAAGTTGGAGGCTGGAGTGGTGGCTCAGTGGTTGGAGCGCTTGCCTAGCATTCACAAGGACCTGGGTTCAAACCCAAGCACCATGTACACAACTGTCAGGGAAACAAAGGCCTGATGAAAAAATAAATATAATTGACATTCTTTCTCTCTCTCTCTTCCTCTTCCCCACTCCCTCTCTCTCTAAAACACCAAAAAAAAAAAAAAAAAATCAAAAAAAACCCGTCAAGGTGACAGTTTTCAGATGCTAGGGAAAAAGTGACTTTAAGGAGGAGAGCCCTTATTATTAAAAACACAGATGTCTTCTGTAAATAGAATTGGAAAAATACTGTGGGTGAGTTCTGTGTGTATAAATGTTTCTTGTTACTTATCCATGCAAGATCTGAAAAGGAAAACCACTTCTCTTTCATCAATCACAAGGTACCCAACAACAGAATCGTTGATGTGCTGAAAAGAGTTGAGTACTAAATCTCACAAAGTGATCTAGAAGTGCTTTCTTTCTTTCTTCTTTTTTTCTTTCGTGGTGTTGGGATTGAACCCAGGGCTTGGTACATACTAGGCAACTGCTCTACCACTTAGCCACATCCCCAGCTCATTTCGTTTTTTCTGATCTGGGCTCCTTTGCCTCTGAGTGTTCTCTCTTATTATGTGGCCACTCTCATCAAACTTTTTTTGTTTGTTTGTTTGTTTGTTTGTTTTGTTTTTACCAGGGATTGAACCCAGGGGCGTTTAACCACTGAGCCACATCCCTGGACCCAGCCTGTTTTTATTTTGTATTTTGAGACAGGGTCTTGCTACATTGCTTAGGGGCCTTGCTAATTTGCCAACATTGGCTTTGAACTTGCAATCCTCCTACTTCAGCCTCCCACATCTCTGGGATTATAGGCAGGGGCCATCACACCTGACTCTGAAACTGTTGCTTTAAGTTATAAGATAAACTGTGATGTCTGTCCTTTAATAACAGATATATTAAACTTCTGGGGCTATTGTCATTACAGTTACTTGAGGTTGAAAAGTAGATTATCATATTTTCTACTGGAATTTCTACTTAGTTAAATATATAAGATAATAAAATAATACTCCTAAAATAAATAAATTAATACTCCTAAGGTTCATAGAATGATAACATTTTTATATAGCAAGTCCCTGTTGTGCAAGATCTGAAATGAATTTTTTTAAAAAGTATTAATTTTATTTTTTTCATCTGGTTTTTGGTTTTTCTGACAGTTGTGTATGAGGTGCTGGAGTTTGAATCTGGGTTTTTTGTGCATGCCAGGGAAGCACTCAACTGCTGAAAGCACTCTAGCCCCTGAAACAACAACAAAAAAATAGTGGTAAAGAGGGGCTGGAGGGGCTGGAGCGGTGGCTCAGTGGTTTCGGCGCTTGCCTGGCAGGCACGAGGACCTGGGTTCGGGCCCCAGCGCCACGTACACAACTGAGTGTTGGAGCGACTGGGGCCATGTGAAGGACTGGGTGAAGTTGTTTCTCTCTTTCTCTGTCTCTCTCACTGTCCCTCTCTCTTTAAAAAAAAAAAAAAAAAAAAAAAAAAGAGGGGCTGGAGCGGTGGCTCAGTGGTTACAGTGCTTGCCTGGCATGCACAGGGTTGTGAGTTCAAACCCTAGTCCCACATACACAAGGAAATGTCAGAGCAATGAAAGCCACATAAAAAACTAAATAAAATTGATTCTTTCGCTCACTGTCCCTCTCTCTTTAAAAAAAAAAAGTTAAAAAAATACTGGTAAAGAGGTATTTGGAACTTACTGATTTTTTCTGTTGCTACATTCATAATTCCTCAGCAGGAAACTCTCACATCTCAGTGAATAATTGAGCATGTTTTGGGTTCAACAAAATATTTTCTTCTTTTGTTACTATTTTTTTTTTTAAGAGAGAGGGAGAGGGCTGGAGCGAAGTGTCAGAGCAATGAAAAACTAAATAAAATTGATTCTCCCTCACTGCCCCCTCTCTTTAAAAAAAAAAGAGAGAGAGAGAATCAATTTTTTAAATTTATCTTTTCATCTGGACTTTGTTTCTCTGACACTTTGTTGTGTATGTGTGGTGCTGGGGTTTGAATCCGGGTCCTTGTGATGCCAGGCAAGCTCATCAACTGCTGAGCCACCACTCCATCTCCTCATTTTGTTAATATTGAGACCACATTTAGAAGGTAAAAAGTTAATTTTCTTCTTCTTCTTCTTCTACTACTTTTCTCCTTCTCCTCCTCCTCCTCCTCCTTCTTCATAGAGAGAGAGAAAGAGAGAGAGAGGAAAGAATCAATTTATTTTTTCATCTGGCCTTTGTTTCTCCAACACATAGTTGTGTCTGGGCTGCTGGGGTTCAAACCTGCGTCCTCACACATGCCAGGCAAGTCTCCCAACCGTGAGCCA
>PVKS010006032.1:69320-81141 GCA_004027875.1 Aplodontia rufa
GGTTAAGTTGCTGCACTATTAGCTCCAAAAGATTCAGTGACTTCTTTTTATGTTTAACATACAATGCCTTTTTTTTTTTTTTTTTTTTTAAGAGAGAGGGACACAGGGCTGGAGCAGTGGCTCGGTGGTTATGGTGCATGCACAAGTACACGGGTTCAAACCCCAGCAACCCATGTACACAACTAAGTGTCAGAGCAACTAAAGCCATGTGAAAAACTCAATAAAAATTGATTCTCTCTGTCTCTATCTCTCACTGTCCTTCTCTGTTTAAAAAAAAAAAAAAGAGAGAGAGAGGGACAGTGAGAGAGAGAGAGACAGAATCAATTTTATTTAGTTTTTCATGTGGCCTTTGTTGCTCCGAGATTTCACTGTGTATGTGGTGTTGGGGTTTGAACCCGCATACTCGCGCATGCCAGGCAAACACCGTAACTGCTGAGCCACTGCTCCAGCCCCTACAATGCTTTTTTGTTTTACTTTTTTCTTTTGAGAGCTGAGATTGAACTCAGGACCTTGTGCATGTTAGGCAGCTGTTCTGCCATTGAGCTTACATCTCTAATCCCTGCTTTTATTTTATAGGTGTATTTTATGGTGCTTGGGGAGATGTTTCAGCATGTTAATTTAGTGTCTTATAAAAATAGTTTTATAGCTCATTAATTATTATGCTGAAATAATTACGCTGAAAATTCTACTGAAGAAACTTTTTCTATTGGTATCCTGGCTCACCAATGTCAACTATAAGGAAATAGCATAAAAAATTCTCCTAGTTTTTTTTTTTTTTACGTATTAAAAAAAATGTTATGAGGGGCTGGAGTGGTGGCTCAGTGGTTGGAGTACTTGTCTGGTGTGTACGAGGACCTGACACCACATACACAACTAAATGTTGGAGAAACAAAGGCCAGATGAAAAAATAAAAGAATTAGTTCTCTCTCTCACCCACTCTCTCTTTTTTTAAAAAAAGTTATGATTTCTTTTCCTTGTATGTGTGTGTGTGTGTGTGTGTGTGTGTATGTATGTATGTGGTAATGTGGATTGAACCCAGGGATGCTGAATCACTGAGCTACATTCCAACCCTTTTTATTTTTCATTTTGAGACAGGGTCTCACTAAGTTGCTATCCTCCTGCCTTAGCCCCCTGAGTTTTTGGGATTATAGGCTTGTGCCACTGTCCCCAGCAAGACATTTCTTGAGGTATTATGAAGTGTTTTTCTGGACTGGGATGTGGCTCAGAGGGTTAGTGCCCCAGGGTTCAATCCCCCATACCAAAAAACCAAAACCAAAAACAAACCTTTTCCTGTTTACAGCTCTTTTTCTGTTTACAGGTCTTTGATGGAATAAATTCACCTTCATTAATGGAAGTGAAACTTTAACATAATTAAATAGTTAATCTAAACTGATACTAAAACATCTTGGACTGTCCTACATATGGAAAATTTGACATGTTGCCCTTTTCTTATTGTATTTAATTTTCTAGGTGCGCCACCGAGCTTCTGGTCAGGTGATGGCTCTTAAGATGAACACATTAAGCAGTAACCGTGCAAATATGCTGAAAGAAGTGCAGCTCATGAATAGACTTTCCCATCCCAACATTCTTAGGTAATGGCTTTTCCTTCCTTCTGGGGATCATTGAGAAAGTTGAAACGTTACTGGAGGCTAGAACAGCACTGACAGCTAAACAGCGGGATTCCAGATTATCTAGCTGAATCTCTCTTGCTGGAGTTTAGCTGTGCTCTAGGTCTTTTTCTCCCTGTTGAGGCTTAATTTCCTGGTAATTAACTGTTTTTAAGAAGGTAACTTCCGTTTTCAAGTTGCCTTACTCTCATTAGAACATTAGTAGTAGCTCATTAGGTAGTTGTTTGCTATTGCTAATTAGTAACTTATCAAAGAGAAAAGACTGGTCTTTATGTGGTTATTTAATTTTCTTAATTTCTTTATGAGAAACTGTAATTAAATCAGTGAGTAAAAATAAAAGCAAAATTATGCCCTCAAGCTTTCCATCCTAAACTTTTAGTACTCACTCAAGGAGACACAGTTTGTCTTTGATAATTCTTTTTTTATATATAATAAGGTTACATAATTATATACTTATTACTTTCTAGTAATCAGTATCTGAATATTTCTCTAATTATCTTGATATTTAGCAAGGCAAGTATATTTCCAAATGAGATCAAATAAGACAATTTAATTCAATACATATTTATTAGAGTTTTTATGTAAGACACTTTGGAATATTAAAAGAGCTACTTACTTAGGGTCATTTATTGCTAATATTTTATATGCTATATTGAACTAGAGAGAAATCATATAGCTTACATGTATGGCTTACATTTTTAGTCAGTGGTACTAAATTATGGAAATTAATTATGCTGCTTACTTGATACTTTCTGTCTTTATATAGAATCATTAGCTTCCTACGCCATTACAAAAATATTCAGTCAGTATTTTAATTTAATCACTTTAGTTTAAATGTGTAAATTGGATTAACATCTATTTTGAGCATGTAATATATGCCCGGTGAAGTTTCAGACATCAAAAAGGTATGAAGCTATACGTAAAACTGAGTGTCTGCTAGTAAGGAATTTGTACTACTCTGTAAGTCTAGGACTTATGTACATGGACCATGAACTAAAATCAACTAGGACACCATTATTCAGGTAGAACAAAACTCTTTAAAGTGCTATAGAAGCTCAAAGGAGTGAAAGATCACATTAACTTGAGAGAGTCAGGGAAACCTTAAAGAAGGTGACCTGAACTGGAACTTGAACTTTAATTAGGATTTTAGTTTTGGGCAGGGATTGGGGATAGCAGGGATTGAATCCAGCAGCACTCAAACACCAAGCCACATCCCCAGCCCTTTTTATTTTTTGTTTTGAGACGAGTTTCACTAACTTGTTTAGGGACTCACTAAGTTAATAAGCCTGACTTTGAACTTGCAATCCTCCTGCCTTGGCCTCCCAAGGGGTACAGGCTTGTGCCACTGTGCCCAGCTTAACAGGCCTTAGGCTTTTTTCTTTTCTTTTTTCTTTAGAGAGAGAGATAGTGAGGGAAAGACAGAGTTAATTTTATTTTTTCATCTGTTTTTTTTTTTTCTTCCACTTAATTGTGTATGTGGTGCTGGGGATTGAACCTAGGTCCTTATACATGCCAGGAAAGCACTGTGCTGCCTAGCCACCTCTCCAGCACTTAATAAGCTTTTTTTTTTTTTTTTTTTTTTTTTTTTTAAGAGAGAGGGACAGTGAGAGAAAGAATCAATTTTTTAAATTTAGTTTTTCATGCTTTTGTTGCTCCCACACTTCATTGTATACATGGTGCTGGGGTTTGAACCTGCATCCTTGAGCATGCCAGGCAAGCACTGTAACTGCTGAGCTACCACTCCAGCCCCTTAATAAGCTTTTAAAAGAGAGGCAACAACTCTGAAAGGGGCAAAATAGTGTCATACGATGCTTACATGTAAAAGTACAAAGCTTTTTGAGGAGCCAGTGAATAAAAACCTATTTGTCTAATAATGACAATAATGACAGTCAGCACTTGTTGAAGGCTTATTGTGTGCTGATGCTGTACTTATTTGAGTATTTAATCTTCACCACCACTCTCTATTAAAGAAACCAAGACCAAGAGATTATGTGTTGGTCAAGATCTGTAAATCTAAGGCCTGGTTTCTATCAGGCCGCTCCCTGAAGAGAACAGGGTTTGATATGATAACATTGGTAGAATAAGATGGAAGGATAGAATTGTGCCAAATCATTCAAGAATGTTTTGCCTAAAACCAAGAAGATAGGAAGTGGCACGACAAGGTAACTGAAGACAAGATGCAAAATAGTTTAGTGTTAGGGAGACAGGTGACCAACATCTACTGTGTTTGAAAGGAAGGTAGAAGAAGCATGATTTGATAATCTGCTTAGAAATCTTGAAGATGATTACATTTTCATATTGCTTTAAAAAATCCCTCAGTGTTTTATTTTTAATAAAAGTGATACACGATCACTGTGGAAACAAAATAGAAAAACAAGAAAATAAAAATTGCCCTTACGCATAATACTTAGGGATAAAACTATTGACATTTTGGCATATTTACTGCCTATCATTTTTTTCCGCTTCATCTTTCCTTATTCTCTTCATTGTGAACTGGGCTGACAAATACACGGGAGATTGACTTTATTTTTTTCCAGTACTGGGGATTAAACTCAGGTGCACTTTATCACTGAGCCACATCCCTGCCCCCCCAACCTCTTTTTTTTTTTTTAATTTTAAGAGAGAGGATGAGAGAAAGAATAAATTTTATTAATTTTTTTCATCTGGCTCTTGTTTCCCAGACAGTTGTATATGTAGTTCTGGGGTTTGAACCTGTCTCCTCACACATGCTAGGCAAGTACTCGAGTTGCTAAGCCACAGCTCCAGCCCTTTCCCAGTCCTTTTAATTTTAAGACAGGCTCTGAGTTGCTGAGTCTAGCCTTAAACTTGTGATACTCTTGGCTTAGCCTTCCCAGTAGCTGGGATTATAGGAATGTACCACTGTACCCAGTGGAAGATTGACTTTATTTATTTTGATGATATGAGGGATCGAACCTAGGGCCTTGCATATACTAGGCAAGCACTCTACCACAGAGTTATATCATATATATACGTATATGTATTTCTTTTTCCTTGGTGCTGGGCATCAAGATGAATCCTAATTAAATTTTATTCCATTACAGCAAAACTTTAAATATAGTTGCAATGTAATAGAATTAGCTTATTAAAACCTGAATCTGTAAAACTACTAGGAGAAAGTGGAAGAGCTCCACAACGTTGGTCTGGATAATCATAGATACAGACAACAAAAGCAAAAATAGATAAATGAGATGTCATCAACTAAAAGCTTCTTCACAGCAAAGGAAATATACATCTAATAAGGGGTTAATGTTCTAAAATATATAAGGAACTTAAGCAACTTAATAACAAGATGCTAATTTTAAAAATGGAAGCTGAGTGCAGTGGTGCACACCAGTAATTGCAGGGCCTCAGGAGGCTGAGGCTGGAGGACCACAAGTTCAAAGCCAGTCTCATCAACTTAGGCCGAAAGCAAGTTAATGAGACCCTGTCTCAAAATAAAAAATAAAAAGGGCTAGGAATGTGGATTAATGGTTAAGTACCCCTGGATTCAGTCCCCAGTATGGTAAACAAACAAACAGACAAAAGAATAAAAATGGACAAATGGAGCTGGGATGTAGTTTGGTGGTAGAGCACTTGTATTGGATAATGCTGGACTAGAGTCCACTTGTATCTTTGCCCTTGTTTTCCTAGACATGTATGTGTTACAATGAGACCAGTGTTACCCTTGCTATTCTGATGTCTCTGCCTTGTATTTTTTTTTTTAAGAGAGAGAAAGGGACAGTGAGAGTGAGAGAGAGAGAGAATCAGTCCTATCTAGTTTTTTATGTGGCTTTTGTTGTCGGACACTTTTTTGTGTACATGATACTAGGGTTCGAACCTGCATCCTTGTGCATGCAAGGCAAGCACTGTAACTGCTGAGCTACCACTCCAGCCCCTCTTCCATGTATTTTTTAGCTTCTCTCTTCCTAGTGCTTAGCAATGATCACTCTGTTCTATTAAATTACAAAAAGCAAGCCAGGTACTGTGACCTACATCTGTAATCCCAGCAACAGTGGAGGCTGAGACAGGAGAACTGCAAGTCTGAGGCCAGCCTTAGCAATTTAGCGAGACCATCTCAAAACTAAAAAAATAAATGGGCTGTGGCTGTAGCTCAGTGGTCAAGTGCCTCTGGTTTCAATCCCCAGTACCTAAATAAATTATAAAAAATAGCATTCTTTGTTCTTAGTTAGCTAAGTTTTCTAATGTATAAAAGATAGTGTTAACTGTATCTTGATGTTCACAAATAGCCAACAAATGTAATGATGTATAAAGCCTCTGGCATAGGAACTATCATGCTATGAGTATAATGTATGCAAATCATAATTACTGTTAGCTTTGTGAGCTGTGATGGTATTTGTTTTTGTTCTCCATAAGTGTTGGGGTGAGGGGGTAAGGCTCAGGCCTGGGGACTGAAATTTGCAGATCTGTTAGGTGAAAGAAGATGCAAGGCATGGTGGAAATATTTCTCATCCTTTTTTTGGAGGTGTCCATAGCCCTTAACTAGCCCCCCTAGCTCTAACTCCAGCCATTTCCATTTTGCTCTTCTCTCTCTCAGAGTCTTTCACGTAGGCCCTATATTAAGTATATTCAAACAAAGAAGGCACACTGCAAACAGGTACCTTAGTGGGCACATGCTCACAAGTTACCGTTTCTGACCTTGGGTATAGACAGTGAATCAGAGTATGTCTGGCCTTGATTATACACTAACCACAACACAGCTAGTTCTCAGCCTTGACTATATACTAAGAGCATAACATGAAACAGCATAGCCCACCAGAAGCCTCAGCGAAAAAGCCTCACTGTAGTCATTTTTGGACCTGCCCCAACAATAGTCATCTGTCTCAAAGTCTATTAACTTTTTTTTTTTTAACTTTTGGTTTAAAAGCCTGAAAGTGGATTACTTTTTAAAAAAACCTTCTAACTATTTATATTTTTCATGTATTTGTGTTTTTACTTTCATTGTATATTTTAAATACAACAAAAGGAAATTATCCTAACCAATAATCTAGAGCAAACAAAGTCCTCTTGGCTTTTGTTACCCAGAGAAATACTGTACCAGTAAAAAGATTTTTTTATACTTCTCTAGTACTCCTTAAATAACAAGCTAAACATAACTAAGATCTAGTTCCAAAGGTCTTAGAATATTTCCTAAATGCTTTCTAGTTGTCTTAGCAATTCACTGTTAACACTTTACTTATAATTATTCTTTTCTTGCTATATGTTAGTGTATCTCTTCTTCTGTTTTAAAACTATAAATACTATAAGTTCTGTTCTGCTGAGGCAAAAATATGAACCAGAGTTTTCCCCCAAATTGAGATTATTAGATCAAAATGATGAAGAACTGATCTCATGGAACACAATTTTTACAGATGTCCCTTCGTAGAAGCTCATCTTGGGAGGGAGGTTGAGCAGATGAAGCTTCTGTACCTCTCTTGGCTTCATCTAGCCAGAGCAGCTCCACTTTTTGTCTGTTTTTTTTTTTTTTGGCAAGGGTTGGGGGATACTATGGATTAAACCCAAGGATAATTACCAATGAACTACATTTCCAGCCCTTTTTCTTTTTTATTTTGAGACAGAGTCTTGATAAGTTGCTTAGGGCCTTGTTAAGTTGCTGATGGTGACCTTGAATTTACAGTCCTTCTCTTTCAGCCTCCTGAGTCACTGGGATTACAGTCATGTGTCACACCAGCCTTTTTATCTGTTTTATATTGAATTTCTGTATAAGAGTTTTGAAGAAAGGGTTTCCTGCTTACAAAAAAAAAAAAAAAAGGATTAGGAAAAAGTAGTAGTAGTTGAAAATTACTGTTAGTGATTTGGAAAGTCTACTTGGGAAAGAAGGCTATCTGTGTGACCTGCCAGATGATGGACATCCAATACTTTGGGCATGCCTTCTTCTGCTGCTGCCAGAACTATTGTGTGTCCAGCAGGAGAGAGTAAGTTGAATTTTTGCAGTTCCTGCTGTTTTTCTTGACCATGAGCTCCGTACTTTCCTTTTCCTATTTTCTCTCTCCCTCCTAAGATTTTTATTTGGAAGGAAAAGCCTGGGCTTGATAAAGTCATAGAAGTAATAGATATATGGATTTTGTTTGTATGTATGCATTTTTTAAAATACATGGATAAAGTTAAGATGGGTTGTTTGTTATCAGTTGCTCTACATTATCAGTTAAAAAAAGAAAAGAACAACAAAGTACTTTGTTGTTGAATGCAGGGACTGATTGGACCTCCTGTGAATAAGGTTGTTTATGCCAGGAAGCCTTGTGCTCAGGATCTGTAACCCAAATCCAAGCCCTGCTCACTTCCATTCCCCAATGACCTAAGGATCTGCACCAGGATTTGTTCTTGTTCTCATACCCTTTGTTACACTTCATGCCATGAGAAATTTAATATTTCTTTAGACTCCTTATTTTCTTGCTTATTTTTTTAGGCCACATTCTGATCTGATTTTGTTCAAATTGTTTTAGCTTGTCTTCAAAATTAATTTACAATAATATGATTGCAATTTTGTTAAAATGGAGAATATACCTTTCAATTCATGAAATATTTTACTTGGATCTACCCTGCCCAGCCCTGTGCTGGTACTATGAATACAAGAAGTAGAGGCCTATTTCTGGTCTCCTTAGGAGGTAAATTATATATGTAAGAAATAGGTGAGGTTAGGGGTATAGCTCAGTGGTAGAGTGCATGCCAGGCAGGCATAAGGCCCTGGGTTTGATCCCAGCATCAAAAAGAAGAAAAAAATTGAAACACAAACAGAATAGCATCAGAAGGACATGGTAGGATATTTTCCCAGACTCAGTTGTTAAGAGAGCCATCTTTCCAGTTACCTGTCCTGAAAAATCCCAGTCATCTTTAGTATTCCCTTTGTTCCTTGCTTCTAATGAGAAGCTAAGCCTTGATTCTAAATCTTCAAAAACTTTTGCATTAGTTTCTTCTTTTATGTATCTGCTGTAGATCAGCCCTCTTCACTTTTACCTGGAGTGAAGTATTTTCCCTACCTCTTAGCCCTTTTTTTACTCCTTTTGCACTGCTCTAATTGTATAGATTCTCCCTCCCTCCCTTCCTTCCTTCCATCAGTACTGGGGATTGAACCCAGAGGTATGCTACCACTGAGATATATTTCCAGCCCTTTTTTACTTTTTATTTTGAGACATGGTTTTGCTAAGTTGCTGAGGCTGGCCTTGAGCTTACGAATCCTTCTGCCTCAGCCTTCTGAGTCACTGGGATTACAAACATGTGCCACACTGCACCTGGTAAATAATGAGGTTTTTTTTTTTTTAATTTTTATTTTTTTATAGATGGGGTAGGGGAGAGAGAGAAAGTCAACTTTATTTATATTTTCATTTGGCTTTTATTTCTCAGACACAGTTGTATATGTGGTGGTGGGGTTTGAGCCCAGGTTCCTGTGCTTGCCAGGCAAGTGCTCAAACCACTGAGCCACTACTACAGGACCAATGATGAGATTTTTAAAATATGTTATCTTAAGAATGTATATGTTTGTTTCAGAATAAATAGTGTTTTAAAATGGTAGATTTATGGGGTTGGAGAGGTGGCTCAGAGGTAGAGTACTTGCCTAGCATTCATGAGTACCTGGGTTCAAATCCCAGTACCACATACAGAAACAATTAAGTTTTGGAAAAACAAAATATCAGATGGAAAAATAAGTAAAATTTGCTCTCTCTTAAAAAAAAAAAGATGGGTTGAAGTTGACCCTTTCTGATTTTATCATTGTAATCTTAGTAACTAGGTGAAGGAGTTTCTAGAGATGGGAGCTTTCAAAGCTTCTTTTGTAACACTAGCATATTGGTAAGGGTTTAACATTTTTTCTCTTCACTGTGCTAAGGTAGACATTCCCATGACTTAGGACTTGAGTCTAAGTTCTGATTTCATGTAAGCAGAAAGATTTTGTAAAATAAAATATTAAAAAAGCTTTAATAATGTAACAACAATTCCTTCCAATACGTAAGACAATGTCAAACAAAAATAAATAAATGTAAATTTAAAAATATTTTTAAAAAGCTTCAATGATATTTGTCACTGTCTATAGTGAAGTAATACAATCCAGAAAAAAGATGGTTTTTAGGGGCTGGAGCAGTGGCTCGATGGTTATGGCACTTGCCCGGCATGCCCAAGTGCATGGGTTCAAACCGCAGCACCCATGTATAGAACTAAGTGTCAGAGTAAGAAAAGCCATTTGAAAAACTCAATAAAAATTGATTCTCTCTGTCTCTCTTTCTCTCTCTCACTGTCCTATCTTTAAAAAAAAGATGGTTTTTTAAAACAGTGGCTTCCATTTATTGAATAACTGTTGTAGATCACTATTGATCCATTCCTATTCCACCTCCATTTCTACCCATCCATACTTTCCCCCATTGCAATAAATAAAATTACTTTTCATCTGTTACCTAGGCCAAAAACCTAAGTCATCCATAATATTCTCTTACACAGTATTTCAAATCATCCAGTTATTATCTTCAAAATATGTCCTGAGTCTGACTACATCTTAAACTCCCTCTGTATCTACTGCTCTAGGTCAGCTCCCTAATTGATCTCCTGGTTTCCCCTCTTGCCCCACAATAACTAGATTGAATTTTTAAAAGGTAAATCAGACCATGTCATCTCCTTGCTAAATTTCCTTGTTTTTTGTTTTTTTGTTTTTTTTTTTTTTTGGTCACCTTTCAAATAAAATCCAAACTGTATGCTTTTGCTTTGACCTACATGGCTTTAAATGATTTGACCTACCTGCAACATCCCCAGGCCTTTTTTTATGTGTTGAGGCAGAGTTGAGCTGCGCCCTTAAAACCTTGCAAAGTTGCTGAGGTTCGTCTTGAACTTGCAATCAACCTCCCGAGTCACTGGGATTATAGGTGTGCACCACTGCACCTGGCATTCTTCCCTTTTCTTACACCATTCTAACCACCATGACTAGTCTTGTTTCTCAACCACACTGAACTTTTTCTACTTCAGGGTCTTTGAACTTATTCTTCCCTTTTCCCAGAATTCCTTTATCTCAAATTAAAAAATAAAAAAGGCTAGGGATGTAGCTCAGTGGTAGAACGCTCCTTGTTTCAATTCCCAGTACCACAACAAAACAACACAGAAATGCTTCACACTAGGAGCATCGAGGGAGGAATACCATAATGAAAAGAGGAAGCTGAGGGGATAGACTGTATACTAAGTAGTGAGGCCTATGAGTCTTCTAGTAGCCTTCTTCTCAGGGAGGCAGAAATTATTCCCATCCCACCTTCACTCCTATTACCTGCCAGAAAATTAGTAAATCATTTTTCTGGAGAAAATTAATAGCTCCAAAGAAAAGCATGACACTTTTTAAAAGTAAAAAAACAAACAAAAAAACCCCAGTTTTTAAAATTATCTTTTAGGAGTTTAAAGAATATACTGCATCCTTGAAACAAGAATGGAATACTATAAAATGTAGATAGATAACCACAAAGATTATTGTTCTTAGAAATTAAAAATGTGGGTGTGCATGATGGTGCACACTTATGATCCTAGTGACTTAGGAGACTGAGGCAGGAGGATTACAAATTTGAGGCCAGCCTCAGCAACTTAGCAAGGCTTTAAGCAATTTAGCAAGACCCTGTCTTAATATTAAAAATGAAAATAACTGGTGATATAGCCTGGATAAATATCAAGTACCAAAAATAAATAACTAAAAATATGATAAATAAAACCATTTCAATAGAAGGTCAAGGAGAAAAAAGTTGAAGAAATCTTCTATTATAGGGAAGAATAAAAGATGAAAAATAAGTTAAAAGGTAAGAAAATTAAAAAATCAATCTAGAAAGTCTGTTATTTTTATTAATATAAGAACATATTTTAGAATCAATGTATATGAACTTCCAGATTGAAAGGGTCAACTAAGTGCCCAACACAATGAATAAAAAATACTCACCCCAGAACATATCACAATGAAATTTTAGAATGTGGATAATAAGGGTAAGATTCAAAGCACTTCCACAAAGAAAAATAAACCTTGATCCCATATAAGAGTTGAAAAATCAGAATGGGGGGCTGGAGCCATGGTTCAGTGAATATGAGCCATAGCTCAGTGCTTGCCTGGCATGTGTGAGGATGCAGGTTTGAACCCTAGTACCAGGTATACAATGAAGTGTCAAAACAAAAGCCAAATGAAAAACTAAATAAAATTGATTTTTTCTCTTTCTCTCACTGTCCCT
>PVKS010006033.1:0-23703 GCA_004027875.1 Aplodontia rufa
GGGCATTTCCACCACCTTGGTAAAAGTGGAGTTGGGATCATGGGCATTTCCACCACCTTGGTAAAAGTGGAGTTGGGGTCATGGGCATTTCCACCCCCTTGGGAAAAGTGGAGTTAGGGATTATGGGCATTTCTACCACCTTGGTAAAAGTGGAGTTAGGGGTTATGGGAATTTTTACCACATGGTAAAAATGGAGTAAGAGATTATGGGCATTTTTACCAGTCTTCATCCACGCTGACAAACTGCTTCTGTGTGCGGGTTCCATTTACACTCTCCAGAAGCTGCTGTTTTCTCTGGCTCCTTTTCATGTCTAGCAGCTTGGATTTCAGTCCTGGATCTGCCAACCAAGGGCAAATCCTCTTTCTTCTCAGTCCCTGGGCGTCCTCACCTGGTGCAGAGGAAGGGGGAGGTTTAACAGCTGAACTGTTTGTTTCTATCCTCTCTAATAAATTCGGGATTAAAGAGTCTATGCTATTATTCTGAGCGATTACACTTGAAAGCAACTTCCATTTTTCCAGCTTCCCTGCTTGGGGTCTGTTTCGTCAAGGTGAAAGCAGGCAAGAGCGTAATCTACACAGGACTTCTCCCACGCACCCGCATGCAAATCTCATTTTCTGCCAGATTGAAAACGCAGGATTGCAGAGGGGCACCTATTATTTGAGACAACCTGAGGCCCCTATCCAGAATTCTGGGAGCTGTAACATGAAATTTGTGAATCCAACCCAGAAGCAAGGGGAAATAAACGTGGACTCGAGGTGTCCGTGGTAATGAAATTGCTTTTCAGTGTTCTGTTCCCCCAAGTTCATGTTCATTTTCACGTCTCGATTTGTTACCCCAGTGACGGATGCTCCAATTACAATTTCCTTCCCCCCACCTGCTCCGGCGCTATCTGGCAAATGCCATGGCCTTTCGCTTACTTATTTTCCAATTACTGTGGGTAAACAGGATGAGCAAGCAATTGAATTGAAGCTTTTAACTCATTTGATTTGGTCCCCAGCAAAATTTCAGAAAGTGAAGCATAAACATCAAGGCTGCATCTATAGAAATCGCAAGTGTTGGGAGAAGCTGTAGGGGAAAAAAAGGCAAAAAAAAAAAAAAAAAACCTTCTTTTGCAAAGAGCAGTTTCTGCTGGGACATCTTTACCCCAAAGTGACTTCCGGACCCAAAAAGACACGATTCCGCGTCTGTCGGAAGGACGCTCTCATTTGTTTCAATTCTGAGCTGCTGCCCATCAGTCCCTTTGAATCTCCATTAGTGGAAATTTATTTAGAAAGCCGACAGGTACTACTTGGGGGATTAATGGCCACTGATTTATGAATATTGAGCCGCATTTCAATAATCGCAGGCAGGGTAATCGCTTGTGGCTGCAGACAGCTCTCCCTGCCATTACAGTCTAGAGCAATCACTCAAAGCCAGTTAAACAATTCTGATTTATGACCTTAACCTTCAGGGTCCACTCCATTTGCTCTCTCGGTGTGTAAATTCTAAAAACGCAATTCCCTCCACCTCCGGAGAGCCAATTTAAGTCAACATTATGCATGAGCCGAGAACGCGGGAATTCTCAGATCTCTTATTTCACTCATTAAATTTGCACCGAGCATCTTGCAATTAAAATTTCATATAGATTTCTTCTCATGATTGGCATTTGGCCTTGATGAATTGAGTTCAGATTTGGACCCTCAGAAGACTCAGAAGCAGAGTTGGTTCTGGACATTGTTCCGAGAGATGATGACAGCTCTAACACCTGATTAGCATTTTGAGCAGATTAGTGGGTGAAGGCCTGTTCTACCCATGATGAGAGACCTGGGGAGCCAGGCCAAGAGCAGGAAGGAAGCCCAGTCTGCCTGGGAAACCACGCTCACTTAGTGAGAGGAGAGACCCTAGAGGGAGAAGCCCTCAGATCTCACAGAGCAGAGCTTCCATGTTCAGCTAACCACGTGGCACCCAGAGGGACAAGGGATCCCCAAGACCTCACCTCCTCACAAGGCCAAGGAGACTGGCATTGTGACCATGTGTGACTCCACAACCAGATCCTAGAAGGTGGTCACTGTCCCCATCCATGAAATTCGATCTCCCTGTCCAGCGGAATGGCCCGCTGTATGAGTGAGAAATAAACTTTCTAGTAAGCCTCAAGTATGATGGCTGCTTTAGCAAACTACTCTGACACGTCCATAAGCACACAGTGGGTCTGCAAGTCTGCCCTTGAGCAATCCACCCAAGAGCACACAGTGGGCCTGATACACCCAGGAGCACAGTGAGTCAGTTGGCCCACATTTGGGCAATACACCAAGAGCACATGCTGGCTTTAATACACCCTGGAGCACATAGTAGGTCAGTTGACCCCCTCCTTGACTAAAATACCCAAGAGCACACAGCAGGTCTACTATACCAGAGGGTGCGCAGTGAGTCTAATAGCAAAATCACACACACTTTAATAATAGACCCAGAAGCACACAGTAGGTTAGTTGTTCCATCCTTGACTAATATACCCAAGAGCACGCAGCAGGTCTAATACACCAGAGGGTGCGCAGTGAGTCTAATACCAAAAGCGCACAGCGTGTGAGTTGGTCCACACTTAACTAATAGACCCAGAAGCACATAGTAGGTTAGTTGTTCCATCCTTGACTAATATACCCAAAATCACACAGTGGGTCTAATACATAATGGTGCACAGTGACTCAGTCGGTCCACACTTAACCAATAGATCCAGGAGCACACAGTAGATTATTTAATCCACTTCTGACTTAGTATACCCAAGAGCACACAGTGGGTCTAATATGTCCAAAAGCACACATGGGTCACTTGGTCTACCCTTGACTAACACACTCACAGATACACCATGAGCCAGTGAAGGGACCAAAATGGAAACCCAGACTTCACACCAAAGTATGGTGCAATTTTTATTTTTTAAAAAAATCAAAACAAGAGATGCACACTTCTAACCTGTGTTAAAAACATTCCTGAGGGGTTGGAGCCTTGGCTCAGCAGTAGAGCACTTGCCTGGCATATGCAAGGACCCGGGTTTGAACCCCAGCACCACGTACACAACAAAGTGTCAGAAAAACAAAAATGTGATGAAAAAATAAATCAAAGTGATTTAAAAAAAGAAAGAAAGAAAGTTCGTTCCTGAGGCGGAATTTGGAAGATCGTCCACCCCACGGACGGCACGGAAGTGCCTGTGCCTTCGCGGTGTTGTGACATCATGGTTGTTTGCCCTGTCTTGCGCTGGTCTCCTACGGAGGAGGTAAAGGAGTTTATGGTCCAGGTTGTCTTGCAGGGATGGAGCCCGAGGGAGGAGAGAGATGGAAGTGTGGTGACGTGGCCACCTCTGCGCAGAAGACCAGGGGCTGCACCCGGCCCCCGGCTGAAGGAGGAGGGCAGAGGGGGCTGCCGGCGCCTGGGCGCCCAGGGCTGGGTCAAGGCTCTAAGAGCACAGACAGAGCGAGCTCGGAGGACTGGGACCCAGGGCGTGTGCTGTGAGTGTCTCGCAGCAGGCTGGGGTTGGGGACACTGGATGTGCAGCACGGGCCCCTTCCCATGCTGAATCCCAAGTGACCAGTGTGATGTCCTCCACCCAGAGCCGGGAAGACACCCACAGGAGGGACTCTCAAAAGTCAGTCTCAAAAGCCAGGGCCACATCTCCCTCGCTGAGCCACAAGAACTCATGGCAGCTTCCGCATCCTGCAGTTCCTGCGGTGAGGACCCCTAAGCCCAGCAGAACACTAGGGAGCTCTTCAGAGCATCGTGGGAGAAGACCGTCATGGAAGCCACCAGCCACGGGCAGCGTGGGCACCAGCAGGGCGCGGGAGGTGGCAGCAAGACAGGGACCCAGCACTAGGCTGAGACTTTGTTGGAAGGAGGAGTGAGTGGGTGAGAGGCTGCAGACCTAGTGTCTCATGGGGTGGAAAGAGAGGATCACATTTTTTTTTTATGTTATACAACTTTTTTTATTAGTTCAACATAGTCTTCCATATTGGAGGGAATTGTTAGCTAATCATGCATACATGGGTATTGACATGGTGAGATAATAAGTTAAGGCCGATCCTAGACCAGGACCCAGCCCGCTTCATCCATTCCCAGAGCTCACGCTCCCATGCTATAGTCTGAAATCAACACATACGGGTAGAATGATTGTTGACATTTCTGAGGTCCTCTGCCTGCCTGTGTACAGCTAAGCTGCTAAAGGGAGTTGAGTGTTCCCTCTGGTATTGATAACGCCCTTTTCCCTCCCTCCCCTCCCTCCCTTCTCCCCCCACCTTCTAGCTATGGATCCCCAGCTTATGCGAATCTTCAACTATGGCAAGTTTATTGCTTAAACTCAGTGGATTATCATCCCGCCGTAGGTTCTACGCTGGCTTCCACGTATGAGAGACGACAGTTGGCCCTGGAGTCTCCGAGTTTGGGATACTTCACTCAGCGTAATTTTGAGGATCCCATACTTTGATCATTCATTCCTGCTCCAAGCAGGGGCGAGACAACGCAGGAACGATCAGAGGTGAAATGGTTGGGTTGTGAGAGTGGTGCCAATCAGCAGATTAACCCTCTGATGCGGATTCACTGGGTGGTAACTGTGGGCAGGAGGGTGGGGCTGCAGGAGGCGGGTCACTGGGGTTGTCCCTTTGGGACTTAGATTTTGTCTTTGGTGAGCAGAGCTTCTTGGCTCCTTTGTCCTGAGCTGCTCCCTCCACCACTCCCTTCCACCACGATGTTCTTCCTCACCGGGGGCCCAGAACTATGGACTTGGCTGACCAAGGACTGAACCTCTGAAACCATGAGCCCAAATAAACTTTTCCTCTTCTAATTGTTCTTGTCAGGTCTTTCGGTCACATTGACACATAACCTGGCTATGACAATGTTAATCTGCTTCATCTCTGCTGACAAGCTGCTGAGACCCAAGCACTCAGATACGCAAGAAAGACATAGCCAAGGTTGGAATGTGAGGTTTCTCTAGCCTAGAAATCACTGATGCTTACCAATATATATATTCCAAAAGAAAAACTGCACAAACCCATGGATCAAAGGCTCAGTGACTCATGACTGTAATCCCAGTGAGTCAGGAGGCTGAGGCAGGAGGACCACAAGTTCAAAGCCAGCCTTTGCAACTTAGCGAGGCCCTAAACAACTTAGGGAGACCCTGACTCAAAAAGTAGAAACAGCTGGGGATGTGGCTCAGTGTTAAGCGCCCCAGGGTTCAATCCCTAGTGTGCAAAAAAAAAAAAAAAGAAAAATAAAAAGAAAGAAAGGAAGTGCATTGGAATTTGAGAAAAACAGTCAGTTCTGGACTCAGTCCCCTGACTTCACATCTCAGCTGCAGTTTCCGTAACTCTAAAGTGGGAGTCAGGGTGTCTGTATTTCACAGGCTTCCTGGAAGAGTTCAACAAGAGGGAATGGGTGACGACTCCTCCCACCCAGGAGCAACGTCACATGGCTCAGAGAGGGTGCCTTGAATCTGACCATGAAAGAGAGCAGCCGTTGTCACTCATGTGGATGGCAGCCTGTCTGTCATGAGGTTCCTGGCCTCAGAGCCCACTCGGAGGCAACACAACCTCTGAGTTGCCCACCTTCCCCCTCTGCTGGCCCACACCTAACCAAGCCCTGCCCTGGCCAGCGTAGCCATCAGCCACCTGACATTTACCATCAGGTTCTAGACGCCAGGTAGAGCTGCACAGAGGACACGGGCGAGGTCCCAGCAGGAAGACTCCAGCACTGCAGTGGAGCCCGGCTCCAGGAGCAAGTCCCCCACCTGCACAGGAGCCCTAGCCCCAGCCACCCTAGAGCAAAGCCAGCCCGGGCCAGCGGGGAAAGAGCCAGCGTGTCCCATGGGAGCTGTCCTCAGTGTCCAGGGCATCTCTCAGGGATCAGCGCCCCAGGCACATGCGGGCACATTGCGGCAGGGACTGAAACAACACAGGGCACATGTTTAGCACGCATAATCCATGTTCTCGTTTGCTCCTGATAAGGGAGCATTCTCTAGGTGCCTGGTCCCAGGCACGGTCCTAGGAGCAGAGGACACAGGACGTATAAAACAAGGTCCTTGCCATCTATCTGGTAGCTCAAGGTGGGAGGAGAGGAGCGGCAGAAAGGCAGGCTGAAACCGATCAGAGCAAAAGGAATCAGGAATGCCATCCCGTCATGCAGGCAGGCCCAGGGGACCCTGGAGGAGCCCAGTGGGGCAGTGGTGACCCCACCTAGTGGTGGGCATCAGTCTAACAAAGGACATAAAAGACCTCTGCAACGAATACTATCGAACATTTAAAAAGGAAATTGCAGAAGACCTGAGTAGATGGGAAAGCATTCCATGTTGCTGGTTAGGCAGAATCAATATAATCAAAATGGCCATTCTGCCCAAAGCCCTGTACAGATTCAATGCAATCCCCATCAAGACACCAGTGGCATTCTTCATGGATATAGAAAAAGCAATTCTCAAATTCGTACTGAATAACAGAAGGCCCAGAATATCCAAAACATTACTCAGCAAGAAGGAGGAAGCAGTGGTATCTCAATTCTGACCTGAAATTATACTGTAATTTCAGGGGGTGTAGTAACAAAAACAGTATGGTATTGGTATGAAAGCAGAATTGAAAACCAATGGAACAGAAGAGAAGATACCTAGACGAACCCTCAAATCTCTAACTATGTGATATTTGATACAGGGGGCAAAAGCATAGTGTGGAAGGAGGACAGCCTGTTCAACAAATGGTGCTGGACAAACTGGACATCCATGTGTGGACAACTGAAATTGGATCCTTACCTCTCACCCTGCGCAAGAATCAAATCAAAATAGTTCAAGGATCTGGAAATTAAACCAGCAACTTTACAACTGCTTGAAGAAAAAGTGGAATCAACACTCCACAACGTAGGTGTCGGCACCGCCTTCCATAAACAAGATTCCCATAGCGCAAGCATTAAAGGCAAGAATAAACGAATGGGATGCAATTAAACTAAAAAGCTTCCGCACAGCTAAAGAATTAGTCAAGAACGTGAAGAGAGAACCTACAGAATGGGAGAAAATCTTTGCCTGCTGCACCTCTGACAGAGGGCTAATATCCAGAATATACAAAGAACTCAAAAAACTAAACACCAAAACTACAAATAATCCAATCAATAAACAGTCTACGGAACTAAATAGAAACTTATAAATGGAGGAAGTCCGAAAAGCCCATAATACATGAGAAGATGCTCTATATTACCAGCAATCAGAAATGCAAATCAAAACTTCACTGAGATTCCACCTCACTCCGGTCAGAGTGGCAAAAATGAAGAATACAAACAATGACAGATGCTGGAGGGGCTGTGGGAAGAGGGGAACACTGTCACACTGCTGGTGGGACTGCAAACTGGTTCAGCCACTCTGGAAAGCAGTATGGAGAATCCTCAAAAAATTAGGGCTGGAACCACCTTATGACCCAGCTATCCCACTCCTGGGCATTTTCCCAAAAGAACTAGAATCAGCTTGCTATAGAGATACAGCTTCATCAATGTTTATAGCAGCTCAATTTACTATAGCTAAATTATGGAACCAACCCAGATGTGCCTCACTCAACGAATGGATCCAAAAACTTTGGTACATACATACAATGGAATACTACTCTGCTATTATAAAGAACGATATCATGACATTTGCAGCCAAATGGATGGAGATGGAAAAAATTATGCTAAGTGAAGTATCCCAAACTCAGAGACTCAAGGGCCAAAAGTTTTCTCTCATCTGTGGAAGCTGGAATACAATCAGAAACAGTATGATAGATGGCTAAGCTAATAATAACCTCAGCATGTACGAATTTTTACAAGAGCAGGGGGAACCTTGCCTAGGATGCGGGGGGACGTAGGGCGGGTGGCAGGGAGGGGGAAGGGAATAGGAAGGAAATCAAGGAGGCTGGAGGGAGGGAGTATGGGGGAATCAACCCAGTGGGGAACCTTGGACTTCCCTGAGGAGTCCAACTAACACAGGGGTAAAGGAGGGAGAAACATGGGATTGGGGGAACCCAAATGGGGAGACCGTGGGCTGGCATCAGCCTCAGCTTGCTTGTCATTATGCATGTGTTCACGATTCTGCGGCAACGATTCCCTCCTAAATGTAAGACTGTCGAATGAATAAAAAAGAAAAAGCCTCTAGGAACAGCCGTGCATGCCTCGCCGGCACGGGGTCACCACCTCCAACTCGCAGCGAGTTTCGCCTGGGTTGCAAATGGTCTCTGGCAGCCGGTTAGCTGCTATGATGTCACCTCACGCAGCTCAACCCAGCAAATCAGCTGGGTGGAGCAATCGCAAGAGGCCCCCAGAGACCAGGAGCTACCTTGGCGTCCCTGGATGCACAGCCCCCTGCAGGATGTCAAATATGAGGCTGTGAACACACCACGGAGCTAGCTCCTCCGTGAAAATGAAATTCCGCTGCGTGACATGACATGAGTGGGCCTGAAGAAACACTGGACAAGATGAGCCATCCACAAGAGGGGCTGCGTCAGAGTGTGTGACTCTGCTTGTACAGAATGTCTGGAACAGGCAAATCCGTGCAGAGAGCAGATCAGCAGTCACCAGGATAGCACGGGATGCTAGTGACAAACGGGTGGGGAGCTTCCGCTGGAGCGGATGAGGTATTTTGGAACAATTGCACAACATTTCCAACCCACAAATGCCTTGGATCACATGGTTAAACATGGTGCATGTGACCATGTTAAGTGATGTGTATTTTTTCAATAAAAAGTGTCTAAGGGCTGGAGCAGTGGCTCAGCGGTTACAGTGCTTGCCTGGCATGCGCAAGTACACGGGTTCAAACCCCAGCACCCACGTACACAACTAAGTGTCAGAGCAACAAAAGCCATGTGAAAAACTCAATAAAAATTGAATCTCTCTGTCTCTCTCTCACTGTCCTTCTCTCTTAAAAACAATTAAAATGCCCAAGATCATAGAAAACTTAATCAGAGATTGATGGACATCTGACATTGGCAATTACAGAATCTCAGTGCTGGGTATTAATTATTTTTAAGAACAGATCAGAGTGGACCAGCTAGTTCACTCTGGAGTGTCAGGGAGGGTTCCCAGGAGGAGGTGGTACCAGAATGTCCTGTGTGGCAGGACAGGAAGGCCATGCGGGAGCACACGGGTGGCCCTCAGTAGCATCCCGTGATGGCATCCTGTGACCACCCCTGAGGTGGGCTATCCCTCTCTTTCTTGCCCACATCCTATAAGCTTGCTCGCTCTCCGCTCTCGCCAGCCACTGAAAATCTGCCGGACACCTGCACTCCGCCCCCCACGAAGCCTCTGCCTTTCCCAAACCTCCCAGTTCTGAAGTCTGCTCCACTCGCCCGCTGCCTATCCAGCCTGTTCTAAGAACGTAATCACACACTGCTTCATCTTCCTTCCTAATTCAGGGTCCCCTAGTCCCCCTGAAATGCTCTGTGGACAAGCGTTTCCACGGTCAGATAATTCTGGGACATGGACCCACGGTTGCTCCCTCTCCCCCTCGCAGCGCACACGAGCCCGTCACGGACGGAGACACCCAGCGGAGTTTGAGTTTGCAAACCCCTCCATCCTGATGCTCGGGGCTCTTCACCAACCCTCATGAACGTCTGCTGCACCCGTGTGCCTGGCCCTGCTTCGGCAGGGCACCGCTGTCCCCATCAGTCCACAAACCACAGCCTCGCCTCCCCGGGAACGCAGGCTCGCCGAGGGTGGGGTCTGCATTTGCGGTTTCTCTCTCGTCCGTGTCCCCCCTGACGGTTCGCCCTGATGGATCCCGTTGCCTTGACGACGGCTCCGAGTTGCTATTTCAGGACTTCCTCTCCATCTTCGGAGCCCCAGGAAAGCAGCAAACGCCATAAGGCATCAGTCGGAGTGAGCAGCTTTCGCAGCACGGAGGAGTTAATAACGTCCCCGCGTCACATCAGCCAGGCCTCCCTGAGACAGGCAGGACTGCCGGTGACAGATCACCAGAGTGGCTCCCGGAGAGCCCTCTGTGAACAGCAGACTCGCAATTCTCTGCTTATTTTTCCAGCTGATCTGGCGGGTGCTCTGGTGCTCTCACAGAGCCCTTTATGGGGACACCGGAACCCAAGGGTGCTCCATGGCCTCTGATGATAAGGAGAGAACAGTTTCCACCTGGACCTCCCTGCTGGGCCAAGAGCCAGGGGCAGTTGCCCCCTCTGGAGCCTCAGCCACCGCCCTCTGGGTGACAAGAGCCCACAGCCCTGCCTGGGACTGGGAGAGGCCTAAAGCTCTCCTCTGGTAGCACCGCTGGTCTCGGCTGGTGAGGGAGGAGGTGGTCATGGGCCAGGCAACTGGAGATGGCACAGGAGCCACACGGTGACAGGGAAGCAGCCAGTGTTAGGGACTGGCGTCTGTCATAGCTCACTGTGTCCCTTCTACGGCCTTCCCAACGTCTACACGCTGTTGGGGCCACAGTATGCACTTGTTCCAGTTAACTGCTGCTCTGTTCCAACTGTCCCAAGACACAGAGGCTCCGTACGGCTTAGACGTGGCTTCTCCCCCCAAGCTTGGTCCCGGGTGTGGTGGGATCCGGGTGATGGGACCTTTAAAAGGCGGGGCCTAGTGGAAGGCTATTAAGCCACAGGGGCCTCCACACTCATGAGTGGATTGGTGCTGGGTTCACAGAGTAGATAGGGTCCCGCGGGAGCAGATTGGTACTCACAAGAGCACACTGCTATGAAGCAGAGCCACCGGTGCCTTAGCCCCTCCTGTACGCAACCAGTCCCCTCTCTGCTCCTAATCCAACTGTTCACGTGACCCAGGGTCCCAGGCCAGGATGCCAATAAATAGCTGTTTGGCAAATAACCTCTTTTCTTTATAAAGTACCCAACCACAGGTATTTTGTTACAGCAACACAAAATGGGATGAGACAAGGCGCAAGCAGTCAGTTTGGACAGGCTCCGGAGGACAGCCACCCAGGGCTTCACGCACAGAAGGAAGCCGCAGCTCCCCTGGCGCTGGAGGATCTGGTTCCAAGATGGCGCCCTCGTTTGGCTGGCAAGGTGGTGCTGGTGATTGGCTGGCATCTGAGGCACTTCATCTGAGGGCCTGGGTTCTTTTCCACCTGGGGCTTTGGAGCTTCCTCAAAGCACAGTAGCTCTGAGCGATCCAAGGACTTTAGGGGCAAGGAATGAACGCTGCCCTCTTAACACCCGGTCCTAGCAGCAAGGATAGCTCCTCACCCACACGCTCCACTGCTCTGCGAGTCACAGAGCCCGCCGGGGAGAGGGGAGCTGTCCCTCTCCCGATGGGAAGTTGCATGGAACACCTGGACATCTTTAATCAAAGCCCCACTCTCCAAAGAGACGGAGAGCTCAGGCATGAGGAGCCCACCATCAACCGTGGGCCATGACTGGCTCTTTCAGAACCCCGGGTCCATCATGTCTCGATTCAATCCCTCAGCTTACAGGCGAGCAGGGTGAGCTCAGAGAAGTTAAGACGTCACACAGCTGGTAACGGGTGGAGGATTTGAACCCAGGTCCCCATGGCCCCCGAGGCTCTGCTTGCCGGACCCTGTCAGGGACTTCGCACATCTTGCCTGGGCCAGATCATCTGGGTGGCTCAGATGTGGGTTCCAACCTGCCCTAGCGTTTCTGAGGGGGCCGGCTGGACGCAGCAGGTGCCAGGCCGTCTGCAAGTGCTGCCTCCACCTCCAGCTGCCTACTCGTGGAGTAGCCTCTGCTGGTGTCTTGTGACGGAGCTGCCCCCTTCCCTGCCAGCCTCCTGGCCTCCAGCTTCCCTGGGGCACATCCATGTGCTCTTTCGCCAAGCTCTCTCCCTCCACCTCCTTCCTGTGAGGCTCTGGCCTCCACTTCAAGGCCTCCACTTGGCCCTTGGGTTCCTGCCCAGCATCCTCCTGGGTGGTATCCTTGATGCATGCTGCCCTGGGGGGGCCATGCCATGAACAGACAAGGTTCCCCCACCCCTGTGACGATGGTGCCACGTGCCGCTGTGAGAACTCACTGCCAGCTGCCAGCCCACCCCGAAGGCCTCCACGCCTGTCCAACCCTCCCTCTCCTGTCCCTCCAGCCTTGGTGCAAAGCCTGGGGACCGCTGCAAGTTACCAAGCAGCCTCCTCCCAGCCTCCTCCCAGCACGTCACATGGAGTGGAAAAGAGCAGAAAGTCTCCATGCTCTCACCCCAGACAGGAACCAGGCATCGCCACCTCTGGCCCTGCAGGGACAGGAAGCCCACGTCTAGCGCAGGCCACCATGGCCGGCACTGTCACGGCCTGGGTTATGCTCAGGGGGCAGGGAAGGTCAATTCCACAGGAAGGCTGAGCTGGGTCTCAGAGAGGTCGCGTTACTCGCCCCACAGTCAGGGTTGCTGAGCGGTAGGGCCGGGGTTCACTGAAGTTACTTTAAAACCAATGCCAAATTGCTGCTGCTCTGGACCTGCGCTGGCCAAGACATGGCTCCACGCCAGCCCCGCGTCGCCGATGTCACTCTGAAGGCTCCCGGAGGGCTGGGGTGAGACCACCACCAGCATCCTCGCTCAGCACTGTTGCTGGACACCAGGAAACTGCACCTGCGTAGCCCGGACGGCTTCCGAGTCTGGGGAGGCTGCGGAAGGTCGGGGTGAGTCACATCCCAACTCTGCCCGTTCCTGAGCAGCAACTAGAGAGGCTGCTGGGCCTTAGCTTCCTCTAAGGCGTGGGGACCAACAGTGCCTCTTTCCAGGAACGGAGAAAGCACTCAGCATTTTCAGGGGCCAGCCCTGCGCGCGGGGTGTGGCAGGATTCTTCATCACTATTATTACTGCTGTTCTAGGCCCCGGTCGCTGCTGTTAAACACAGGAAGGCGAACGCATTAGGAAAATGTTAAGACTACTGTAAAAGACTCAGCACAGAGGGGGCAAGCTGGTAGCAGGCCTTCAACAAAGCCACCGACAGCGCCTTGTTACAACAGCCTTTTTCAGAGGCCAGGGGGCAGCTCGCACGTCACTTGGGATCTGTGAACGCAGACTTGTGAGCTGGCCCCAACCCTCTCTTGGCGGAAATGCAGCCAGTTACCACGAGCTGCCATGAGTGGAGAACTAGCAGGAGAAGGACGTCTCCTAGCCCGGGATTTGGGGTCACCATGCACCTTGCAGAGGGGTGTGGTGTGTGCGTGCATGCATGTGTGCGTGCATGCATGTGCGCGTGTGCATGTGCATGCGTGTCCGTGTGTGTGCGTGTGTGTTCTCACTGCCTTATCTTCCCTGCGTGATTACAGCATGAACCCCGCCTCAAAATGCGGATGCCATCGACTGACACCCCATCATTTTAGACTTATTTCTTCTTACCTTACAAGGCTTTGGACTTTTGAACACTATGCTATGATATAAAAAAAATCAGCGGGTGTCTCAATTCAGCCCTCGGTGATAGCCGGGTGGACGAGCAACTCAGTTCATTAGCGTATTGCTACGCCTCGCACTGGGCCCCCACCCAGAAAAAAATTCGCTATGTTGGAGCCGTAAGCCCCAAGTGTCAGCAAACAGACAAAGGGTGTTTGGGACGTAAGGAGGGTGAAGCGAGGTTGTAGGGTTGGGAGGAGAAAGCGCTCCCTTCCCTCCATGTGTGAACACAGAGAAGAGAGCCCTCACCAGGGCCCAGCCATGCTGCTCCTCCAGCTCCAGAATCAAGGGGACCCACTCCCATTGTTTAAGCCAGTGTCACCACGTGTCACTCCATACACACTGTGCACGCTATGGTGGTCCCCTAAGACCACATCACCCAGTGACATCATGGCTAGCGCCTCAGTACTGTGCATAAGGCCATGACAGCTGCTCCCCACACTTCCTGTTCTCTTTTAAGGCTCTACCTACAAGGACCCCATGCGTCTTCCTCGGTGACGGCAGTTGAGGGAGAGGAGGCGGAGCTGGTCCTGCTGAGCTGGCTATTAGAGTCCAGAGTGCCCGTCTCTGTTTCCACTCTGCAAATGACCACCACCTGGGCCAAGGTGTCTCTGGTTTCTGGTTCGAGTTAGCATCATAGCCATGACGATGAAGCTCCTGTGTCCACCCCCTGTGATTAGCCACCTTGGACTTGGAAACCCAGAGTGAAGGCAGGAAGCAGG
Organism: Aplodontia rufa; assembly: GCA_004027875.1. Taxonomy (NCBI): domain Eukaryota; kingdom Metazoa; phylum Chordata; class Mammalia; order Rodentia; family Aplodontiidae; genus Aplodontia; species Aplodontia rufa. Next base: position 14,043 of record PVKS010006033.1, read on the forward strand.
CAGCCCTAGAACCTGAGACTTTCCACTCACACTCTCCTGCAGGATGCAATTATTTCGATGTCTCTCCAAAGCCCCTTTGTTGGAATTGCTAATGGAATAGAATTAAATGTGAGGCTTTGCAAAGTGAAGTGGTATATGCCTGCAATCCCAGCAATTCAGGAGGCTGAGGCAGGAGGATCACAAGTTCATGGCCAGCCTCAGCAACTTAGCGAGGCCCTCAGCAACTCAGTGAGACCCTGTCTCAAAATAAAAAATAAAGAGGCTGGGGGTGTGGCTCAGTGGTTAAGGGACCCTGGGTTCAACCCTCAGGACCAAAAAAATAAAATAAAATAAAATGTGGGGCTTTAAGAGGGAATGAGGTCCTAGACACTGACCTCATGAAAGAATGAAGGCTGTCCTAAATCGGGGTCTCGAGGGAGGGAGCGCTTCGCTCAGGAGAGTGCTGTTGGGAACAGTCCAGCCCCTCACAGCTCTGTGCCAGCTCAAACTTGCAGGAGAACACAGCCCTTAGGCCCTCACCACACACCAGCTCCAAGCCCCTGATCTCCCAGCCTCCAGACAGCGAGCTAAATAAGCTTCCTTTCTTCCTAAGTTACCCAGTGTGAAGTGTCCTGTTAAAGTGACAGAAAGTGGAAGACAAGGAGCATTGCAGATCCATCTTTAGAAGTCCTAACCCCCAGGACCACAAAATGCGAGTGCATTTGGAGATCAGGTCTTCAAAGTGCTGATTAGATTAAAATGAGGTCAATAGAGCGTGGCCTAATCCTGTCTGGCTGGTGTCAGGCTAGGGTCATTATGAAAAGAGGGAATCTGATACTCAGAGACTCTGGATGTGTTTGCAGAAGTAGAACCGCATGAGACAGGGAGGCTCTGCAAACCAGGAAGAGGCCTAGGAGAGGGTCACCCACACCCCATATTCCCGTTCACCCGGAGAGAGCTGCCCTCACTCCTGTTCACCTGGAGACAGCCGCCCGCTCTCCTGATCACCTGGAGAGAGCTGCTCATGCTCCTGATCAAAACAGACAGCCACCCGCACTCCCAATCACCTGGAGAGAGCTGCTCATGCTCCTGTTCACCTGGAGAGAGCTGCTCATGCTCCTGTTCACCTGGAGAGAGCTGCTCATGCTCCTGATCACCTAGAGAAAGATATTCGCCCTCCCATTCACCTGGAGAGAGAGACACTCACCCTCCTGTTCACCTTGAGAGAGCCTCTCATGCTCCCATTCACCTGGAGACAGCAGCCCGCTCTCCTGATCACCTGGAGAGAGCCACCTGCCCTCCCGTTCACCTTGAGAGAGCCTCTCATGCTCCCATTCACCTGGAGAGAGCCGCCCGAGCTCCCAATCACCTGAGAGAGCCACCCACACTCCTGTTCACCTGGAGAGAGCCTCCCGTGCTCCTGTTCATCTGGAACATTCATCCTCTGCTTATGCTCCGAGCCCACCATACCCATCACACAGCCCTAGCAGACCATCACACCAGGAACGGGCATAGTTTCCCCTTACGCAAATTGTGTATTTCCACAGTCCCTCAACCAGCCTCCAGGACCTTGGGCCAGTCAGGTGTGAAAGGAGCCCCACGAAGGCAAGGGCTGCTTCTCCAGGAGGGGCCCCAAGCTGACAGTCGGGACCGCACGGCACCCCTCCCACCCATTCCCCACCCTGCGTGGCTCTGGGTGTCCTGGCCGCGCAGCCTGAGCATACGCATTAAGCAGCTCACTCCTGCAGCCTCCGGGACAAGCTCAGCCTTGGAGAAAGGCCGAGTGCTGATCAAGAGACGGCCCCAACCTCAAACCCCGAAAGTGTTATTGAATTCACGAGAATCTACGCCCCATTCACGTTGAACACCCCTCCACCCCCTCAATCAGCCACAGGTGGCGTTAGCCAATTTAAAGGGACGAAAATCAATGCTGTTCTTTACTCTCATAATATTCCTTTTACAATAGTGTCAGAAGCTACAAAATACTGATGAATACATTCATGAAGAAAGGTGTAAGATGTGGATAAGGAAAGCTATAAATGTTTATTGAAATACACAAACTCTGAGCAAATATAAAACATGGTATGTTCAATGCTCACAAAATTTGATATATAATTTTAACACCATTCAGCATAGAATCCTAATAAGGAGTCTTTAAAAAGAGAGAGAGAGAATGAGAGGGGGAGGACGCTGAGAGAGAGAATCAATTTTACTTTAGTTTTTCACAAGGCTTTCGTTGCTCCGACACTTTTTTGGGTATGTGGTGCTGGAGTTTGAACCCGTGTCCTCGTGCATGCCAGACAAGCAATGGAACCGCTGAGCCACCGCTCCATCCCCCAATAAAGGGTCTTTGTGGGTGTGTTTGTTCTCATGGAATTGTGTGATGGTCAGTCGGTGTAGTTTTGGTCAAGGAACAGGTAAATTAGGGAAATCCAGTACAGAACTCAGAATTAGATGCTTTCTATATGAGAAATGAATTTATGACATGGGTGGCAGTTAAATGCATAAAGAAATGAATGCATTATTTATAAAGCATGCTGGCAAATTCATTATCAATCTGAAAAAAAAAAACGTTGAAACAGAAACATCGTTACCTCCCATACCAAAACATCAACACCACAAACCTCCAGATGCATTAAAACGTAAATATAACAGAAAAAGCCAAAAGCTCTGTGAGGGAATCTAGACGAGTTCATGAACAATCAGGAGCTAAAGCGAACCTCTTCACCAAAACTGGCAACCTGAAAATATAACCTGCGTGCACGGTTAGAGCTGTGCAAAATGTAAATCTTTAGTGCGCACAAAGAGACAAAAGACCAATCCAGGAGAAGTGTGTGTAGTGCAAATGCTAGATCAAGGGTGAGTGTCTGCAATATGCAAAGAGCTCTCAGGAATTAACAAGAAGTTTACCCCACAGCAGAAAAACGGAGCGCCCATGTGTGTGCAGACAGGGAGAAGAATCAGGTGGGCTGCTGGTCAGAGGAAGGCAAGTTCAAGGGACTACGAGCTATCACGGACACTGGCAAGGGCTCAACACCCACCTACAAGAGGAGGATTTGCCTCCCATGCGAGGCATTTCAGCCTTGGGGAAAGGCCACCTGGTGCATTTATCGCAAAATTGAACTAAGATCTCCCATGGCCAGAATTTCCACTCTGAGAAGCTATGCTACGGAAATGAAAGCACAGCTTTCATTTCAACACCAGGTTTCTCTCTGCAGCAAAAACGCCAGGCACAGAATGAGTAGGTGAACAATGCGAGGCTGAGCAGAGGTGATAACCCACATCAAAGAATAGTACGCAGCCATCAAAAGGAGATTAGAGCCTGACCAGGTGTTTGAAAGCGATGCTTCTCCAGTCTTTTATCAGGATCACCCCTCCATGAAATGTTCAGACCAACCATCGTCTGCACATCTGTATAGAATTGACCTTCACGATCATTGCAATACCTTTCACCTCCAGAGAGCAAGTATTGTCCCATTAAGGATGTGATTTGGAGGGATTCCTACTAGACCCTATGGAATGAGACAGAAATTTACTCATGAAAAGACGCCATCACTTGTCCAATCACGGACGGCCTGAGAACCCTCTCCTCAGTACATGTGTGTGCAAACCCCTCTGTGCGGGAGGGGTGCAGAGAAGGAGCAGGGCGAGGAGGGGAGAAACTGAAAGACTGGATGCAAATTTGTGAGCACACACAGGGATGAGCAAAGGCTGTAAATAAAAGGGAAGAATGCAATTTTAAGATCACAAGGGCTCCTGGAACGGCCTTGAACCTTCCTGTAGAGAAGCCCCACGTGGAACTGACTCAGCAGCTCCCGCAGCCCAGGGACACCAGTACCTCTGTCTCTCAGAGCGCTGGTCTTTTCCAAACCCCTTGCCCCTATTCATCCTCCACCTGGGATGATGTCATCAGCTGAACTGTGTCCCCAGGATTCCTATGCCAAAGTCCTGGCCCCACGGTACCCTAATTTAGAAATAAGGTCTTTACAGAGGTAATCAGATAAGACAAGACCACCAGGACTGACATGCACAGGAAAGGGGGGAAGTGACACAGAGACAGGTGCAAATTGAGGCCAGAGGGTGAGATTGAGGGAGCCAGAGAGGGAGTGGGAGACCAGGGTTCTGCTACCACAAGCCAAGGATCGGCTAGGAGCTGGGGGAAGGCAGGACCAGCCTTTTATCATCACCTTCAGAGGGAGCGTGGCCCGGCCAGCATGTTCCATCTCGGGCTTTCAGCCTGCAGAGCTGTCAGACAAAAGAATTACCAGTAAGTTGTTGAAGCCGTTCCTCTTGGGATGCTCCCATACGGCAGCCCCAGGAAACAGTTTGGTCCTCGACTTAACAATGGTCCAACTTTTGACAACCATGTTGCAAAAGTGATAGGCGCTGAGTAGAAACCGGACTCTGAATTCGAGCTGGATCTTCTCCCAGGCTAGCCACGTGCAGCACGATGCTCTCTCACGGGGCCGGGTGGTGATCTGCACACAGCCCCCGGGGGAGAAGGCCAACTCCCCCCAGTCCAGTGTGTTGCGGGTGAGGCCAATCTGCAACGCACTTGTCAGGACATAACCCCATCTGCCGTGCCCTTTCCTTCTTCTCTGTCTAGCGAACTCCTAGGCATCCTACAAGAGCCACGTTATGTATCGTACAATCGGCAAAGACTTCCCGATCTCACCCCGTCCTCCCCAGTGCTCCAGCAGCATTTTGTGCAAGCCCAGCCTAAAGCCCTCAGGTGTCTGAGTTAACTTATTCCTTTTCTACTCACTCTTGATTCCCTGAAAGGCAGGGACTCCCTCTGACTTATCTTGGCAGCCTCTCTGGCCTCGCCTGGCACCGCACTGAACGTGAAGTCAGTGGTTCATGAATATTCGCTAAGTGGATGCAAAAAAAGAATCCAAAATAAAGCTTTCAACTCTATCACCTGAACGCAGGCGGCGACGAAAATGACAGAAAGAGGCTCCTGGGGCAGTGAGCCCCCCGCCTCCACAAGGCTCTTCAATTCCAACAAATTGACTTCATAAAGACAATGTCTTTAATGGGGCACTATGGCGAAAAGTAATTAACTCCCTAATTGAAATCTAGAACTTTAAAAGTAATTAATGGGAGGACCAAATTGTCCTTCACAGCGACAGTGCCGGGGTAAACCGGCCCGGGGGAGGGATGGGGTGGAGGAAATTGTCAGAGAGCGGGGCCCACACAGCTGTGCCATGCGTGTTCCCCTTCATCAAAGTGGCACTGCCATCCGCCGGGGCTGGCAGGTGACACTTTGCACCACAAGGGGGACGCTCCGCTTTGTTTAATGAGCAGGTGCTTCACCCTCTTTCCCAGTCGGAGAGCATGATGCAAGGGCCTGGCTCGTGGAGAACTGGAGGCTCCGGAGTCCCTCCCGGCTGCAGGGTTCTCTGGCTCATCACTGGCTGCCCCTAGTGGGGTGGGGGGCCTCTCCTCCTCCGCCGTCCCTCCCTGCAATTGTTGAGCGTGCCATCAGTGATCATGCTGCCCGGAGGCAGATGGCATCTATATTTAGAGGAAGAATGAACACCAATAAGGACACATGGCAGGCCAAGAGCACCAGAGTCAAGTGCTCCACAAGGATCCTGGAGAAAGAAGCACAATCACCTTCACCTGTCCCCCGTTAAGAACTGAGTTGTGTCGTCCCCAAAACTCCTGTGACCGCCAGGATCTCCGCCTGTGAGTGGAGAGAAGGTCTGAAGGAGGTCGTTCCGCCAAAGTGGTGTGCAACAGGTAGGTCCTCATCCCATCCTACGCATCCTCGCAAGAAGGGAGTCGTACCCAGATGCACACCGAAAGGAAAGGCGGGGTAGAGGCCCAGGGAGAAGACCCAAGACAGAACCTTGATCATGAACTTCCTGTGTTCAGAATTGTGGAAAAAAAAAAAAACAAAACATTTCGACAGCTTTATATGGCAACCCAAGTAGACTAATGCCCGTGCTGATGGGACCCAGCACCCCGTCTCCCTATCGGGCACACGCTGCCTTGGGAACCTGCCCCACCGAGCCTCTGGATCCTTCCACCCTCCCCTTCCCCGGCGGCCCCTCCAGGCTACGGTTCTTGCTATTCCCAGACGCCCCAGGACGCGTCCTCAGCACAGGACTCCTGTGGCAGCACCCTGCGGGCCCCCACCCTTCCCAGCAGTGTCCCCAGACCCTATCTAAATGTCCCCTCCTGGGGAAAGGCCTCCCCAAACCTCTCCCTCCTGCCCGCACTAGAATCTCTGCACCCCGCTCTCTGTCCTTTCGTGTCTTTGTGCCTCTGTAGTCGTGGCTCTTTGGGGATCCAGAATGTGTCTCTCACCTTTGAACTCCCACACATTATCATCTCTCCCAAGAGTCTGCAGAATGAGGGGGCTGCGGTGTACGTGCCCCAAAAGTTCATGCGTTGGAAACCTGATCCCCAGATTCACAGGAGATGGGATTTGAGGTGGAGCTCTTGGAAGGTGATTGGGATCTGATGAGATAGTGAGGGTGGGGCTCCCATGACCATGTTTGTGGCTTTTTAAGAAAAGGAAGAGAGACCCGAGCTAGCAGGCCTGCTTTCTGGCCCCGTGACCCACTCCGCCACATTGCTTTGTAGCAAGAGGGCCCTGGTCAGGTCCCCAGCAGGTGCCTGGGCTTCCCATCCTCCAGAGCTGAGCAGAATTATAAATCACTCAGTCTCAGGTATTTTGTTGTAACAACAGAAAAGGCTTAGACAGGGAAGGCATCAGTGTGCCCCGTCTTCTGAAGGAGTTGTGGAGCGAGGTCCCACCACGCGGTCATCCAGTGTTGACCGCCCGGGCAGTGAGCAGATACAGACCACGGGCACAGGAGCCCTGGAAAGGCTCTGTGCTCAGAAGCAGGATCCTGGGCTCCAGCCCTGCGCTGCCACTTCCTCGCCAAGTGACACTGAGTCTCCTGTCCTCCTGCTCACTCCGAAGCTGGAACACTTTAGCTTTATTCTGAGAAGAAAAGAACCCTGAATTCGTGACTCTCTGGCCAAGGGCAAAATAACATAAAAAGACCGTTTGCCCTTCCACCGTTTGCACGTTCAGCTACTGCAAATTTCCTGAGCAGCCTTCGCTTGCCAGGAGAGTTAGAGATTTCCAGAAGATGCCACAATCGAGCAGGACCTGGAAGCAGGCTTCACAATGAGAAAATCGCATTTCCATAGAAATTGAATTTCCCAACTTCAAAGAAGCCTTCCAACTCTCCTAAACGCTGGGCTTTGTCATTCCGGAAGAAAAAAGCACTTTTAAGCACAAGTAGGAGGGAGGGAGGAGGGGATAAGACCATTCTGGAAGCGGGAACCCAATGGACAAGGGTCAAGCCAAGGACGCCCTGGGGAGCTGTGAGAAGCCAGATCCTGGAAACTGGAGGGACCTGCAGGGAGTGGAGAAGGGGACAGACGTACTTCAGCTATGACGCTCCTGGGAGGGTCTACTGGCGACCCCAGCAGTCCCTGCTGAGATCAGTGACAATGAGAAGCTCTTGAGGGTTCGGGGACCTGCACAGGTTCAAGTGTTGACAGGTGGAAGCTCTTAAGCAGGGTGCAGAGGGTGGCGCTGGAGGCGAGAACCAGTTCCCAAACCAACGTGACTCAGAGATGCGTAAGGAGTCTTGAGGCTGGTGCAGGGGCAGGACACAGAGAGGGGTTCATGGATTGCTCAGCTCCCACACATCTGTTTAGACCTGAAATCACTGCCCACCAAGCCCAGCAAGCCTGCCAATAATCTCATCAGATCTCAAAGCCCCAGGAGAAACGACAGAGCTTTAAATTCAATCATCAGTCAGAACACATCCCTCATCAGCCCCAACCCACTCCCTCGCACACACGAAGAGGGTGCACACCCACGCAGGCACGCACGTGTGCATAGCCTTTGTCTCTGTGCTGGAGAGCTGCGGAGCTGTTATTCAGCTTACAGAAGATCCGCAGGGCTTAAATTGGAGGCTCTGGACAAATTGCATTTGAAATTGAAAGGGGGGTGAAGTAGCCAGAGGCGTTATCAATTTAGGAAGATAACTCGAGTATTCGATGGCTGTCCATGCCTGTTTTATCCCAGCTATTGCTTCAAATAAAAAGACCACAAGCTGGGCTACTCTAAATTCCCCAATCTGAGCCCTAGACAGGAAACTGGAGGATTTGCCTGTGGAATTCGTTATTTCTCATTAAGACCTGGGCCTTTCTTTTCCGGTGAACGGAGACCATGTGTCTGACTACAGGCAAACTCGATCCCTTCCCCACACACTCAGCAGAGCCCATTTGGAAAACAGCCCGGTTAATCAGCTCTAGAAGGGGGGAAGTGAAGGGCCGGAATCTCTGATGACAGTGGGCACAGGAGAGGCGGCTTTGCCCCGTGCAAGAAGGAAAGGAAAGGTCTGGGAGCCTGAGCGAGCCTGGATCGGAGCTCCTGGAGCCAAGACCAGCTTCTTAATATCCTTTGGTTAAGAGCATCTTATAGGATAAGAAACTACCAAACAATAAGCAGAGATATTGTTACAAATACTCAGACAAGACCCCTCGGAATGTTGGGGTCCAATTTCATCCCGAAGCTGAGGGAATAAAAGGTATTCCCCTCTCCAGAGTGTCATCACTAAAACGCCCGTGAGACTCCAGTTTTGGTTGCCCCAATACGTTAGATGTCAGTGTGAGCTGCGGACCCAGACACCGCGAAGCTTGAGTCACCTTGGCCAGGGGCATCTGGCCATTCGGGGACCTCCTCTCCCTCCATGCATTGGAATAACGACAGCTCTCCAACGTGCTCGCCGCGTTGTTCTGGTCATTAAAGGAGATGATGCGTGTAACGTGTGGAAGCCAGATCCCAGCAAATATGAGGGCCCAGTAATTCATAACCATCCCCAACATCATCGTCTCCTCTTATGAAATTTGGAGAAAGACAACTCACAAGCTCACTCTCTTCTCTATTTTAGAAGAAACTGGAGGTGGCCCTGCTTCGCGGTTCTAAGTGTTTAACGTGTTTCAGATGAAAGGCAGGCGGATGCAGGGGGAGGGAAGGCTGCCGTATCTGGGAAGCAAACTCATCACAGATGGGCCATCGGGAGCTGCAGAGTGTCACATCCAGAGGGACCTGCCAGCTCGGCCGGGGTGCATCTTCTACGAGGACCAGATGCCACTACTGGCGAGGAATCCTGTGGCTGCCACCCAAAGAAGAAAGCAGACTCTTTGTCACCACATGGCTGAGTTTTTCCTTCCAAGCAGAGCGTGTTAACTCTTTCAAAGAGGAGTGAGGACCAGATTCAGCCTCCAAAAGCCCATGTCCACAATCAGGAGGTTGTCAGGGAAGGTACTGGCAAGGGGTGTGGGATACTTGCTCATTAATTCTGATTTTTTGCTCAATAAGTATCCTGAGTCCCACCTGACCTTGGTGGCTCTGGTCCAGGGAGGACCTTTAATGAAACTCCCTGGATGGGATGTTGATTTGGTGTCCCAGTGTGGGACTCTGTGGGTCAGCATTGTCACCGTGTCAAAGCAGCTGAGATGATCGACTGACGATGAGGAGAGGAGAAAAAGACGAGGGACCAGGGCAGGGTGGAGACTTCCAACCAACTAGGACCCACCTCTCAAAATTCCCACCATCTCCTTGCGGCATCAACCTGCGGACCCTCTAGATTCAAACCGTAGCGGGAAGTCAAGCTCTCTGCCCACACTTCCCTTACCTCATTTC